>JAYMTF010003934.1:0-14158 GCA_036897485.1 Pelargonium nanum | reverse complement strand
ATCCCCCAGTTAATGTATATGATGTATATTTTGTTGTGTTCTTAACTTTATTGTTAGAACCAATTGATGTCTTATATTCGCCATCAATATACATGCTCCTCATTTCTTCTGTTATTATGATATATTTCTTTGAAGGAAATTGATACCCAACAATATTTGTAAATCGATTTAGTTGATTAAACATCCAATTTGGTTGGTGATCGGTAATAAAATTTAAATTGCGATAACCTATTTATTCTAAAGAAATACAATCAGATTTATTTTTTATAATAACGATTAGTCAATATTATTAAATTTTTTAGTGCACTATAATAATGAAAACTCGAGGAAAACTGGTACCAAAACTAATGACATTCTAAGTACATCAACGTCAAGTCAATGATTAATTAACACTATATTTGTTATCATTACCTAGAAATTACACAGTAACAACAATGAAACAAGAAGAATAGACACTTTATATAGTAGTCACTAGTGCTTTCTGATCTAACCACCTTTGTATTTTTTGATGCTTTGCTTCTAAAATCTGAATGGGTTTATTCTCCATAACGTAGACCAACCCAACCATACATACACTTTCCATTACGTTTGGGAATTATAAAAGTGGGTTTTGGCTTTATTTACTTCAAACATTAAAATGTTTGTAGAACTAGAAGAAGATAAAATGTTTGTAATAAAAAAAAATTATTTAGTAAACAAATGTCTAATTTTTTTTTGTTTTTTTAAGGTATTCTCTGAAAACACCATTCGCTATAAAATTCAATATTGTCAATGTACTAAAACTTGTTAGGTCAAACAATTTAAACGTATTGGATTTTATTTACTCTTTTCCTGACTACCCCGCTCTTTTTAATTAATGTATCTCAGGTTATGCTCCCACCCTTCTTGACATTTTTTAGCCTTTACAATTTTATTTCTCGACTGGTTTTACTAATATTATAAAATAAAAAATTGAACTACTTTTTTTCTTTTAGCTCAAAAAATTGAACTACTTAAAAAGAAAAGAAAATAGAAACTTAAAATTTGAATCAGCCGCAAAAACGGTGGGCACAAAGATTAAATTGGGGTATTAATAAAGTTATGACTAACAATCCACTTCTGAATTTGGTGCTGCTCCACTCCACTTATGATTAAGACGTGATTAGCAAACTGATGAATAATCAACGGCTATGATTACATTAATTAACAAATATCTTACAAAATGAGGGTCCACTTTAGCTTGAGTGTGGGTCTGAGACGCTACATTTTGTTTGCATTCATCTCCCATACTCTTTCTTGTCTCTCTAGGAACACCCACAACGGAAAGGGTACATCTTTGGATGGACACATATGCCTCAATTTTGTGGATCAGATTCGTTCGAGTTTGGACTTTTTAAGTTATTTTTGAATTTGATTTTACAAGATTTCGGGTTAAATTGAATATTGGTTTTTAATCGATTCAATTGTCATCAAGATTCAAATAATAAAAACAATGTTCTTAAACATTCACGAGGATCCTGTCGTAAGTCACGACTCCGAAGCTACACTATCCGGTCACTCATAACAAAAGTTAAGAATTAATGTTGAAGACATGTCTCTGAAGTCCATAACTACCCAAACATAAGAATTCTGCAAAGAACTTGAAGCTACGGCGCGTTGTTCTGAGGATGTCATAATCGACCACATTCAGCAATTGAATGTGAAGCCTAACTTCAACGAGTCGAATATGTATCTATCACACAATATCACTTTGATAACGTTGACTAAACCACTTGAATCACATGCAGAGTCAACAATGACCAAGAACAACACTATGGTTACGACTTTGTAAGTTTTTTAAACTTCGAATTTTCGAAGTTGTAAAAAAGGTTCCTTTTACAAAACTTTCCATTTTTAAAACCTCCTACTTTGGGTAAATGACCTCCATTACTATTACCTGCTAGGCAAACTATAACAACTCGTGTACTTTTATCTTTTCTAACTTGGAAGTTTCATAATAAAAGTATCTTTATTGCAATAAAGAAAATATTGGATTGAATTTCAATTTTAAAGTTTAATTTATTTGAATTCGTACAAATTTGTCTTTCCAATCAAAAAAATTACTAAACAAATTCGGCTCAAAAGTTGATCAAACTCGATTAAATTTGGATCAAATGTTTAGGTGTCCACAAAATTTGATTTCAAATTGTCAGCTCTATATAGATGGATATCCGTGATTTTCTGACCGACTCTCATTTTATAATATTTTTATTTGACAAAATACACTAAAGTCTTATCTTTAATTTCAGCTGGTCCCACCATGGCCACTCTGATACTGTAAGAAGTGGACATGTGTACACAATCAACGAGTATCAAAACTCAGTTGTGCACTTGTTTCTATTGGCGCAACAAACAAGTAACAACTGTGACAACAACGAGGCTGTGATCATACGGCGCCGTTTTTATATCGGTTCCTCTTTAAAATAATCGACCTTATAATAAGATGTTTAGGCTCATTATCATCTTTTGTAATCAATGCTTTTAAGAACCGATCGAAATCGGCCCACTGGATTGCCTTAATCTGTTTGTAATGTCAAGATTCTTAATTATAGTGTTCTACCAACATATACAATTATCTAAAAAATTGTTTATTGCAGATAAAATAAGTATTATTTATCTGCAATAAACAAATAATTCAACGTCAAATGCTTAATGTATTTAAAAAAAAAAAACTTGACTCAAAATTTGTTTAAAAATAAAGATCAAACTAGCAAATATATAATTATGATTACTAAATTTTATTTGTAAACTCAACAAATATGCATATTTATTTTAGGAAAAAGGTCCAAACTAGTCTCAGAATATCCAGTTCGTGTCATTTTAGTATTTCAACTATCACACGTGTCAATTTAAAATATTTTTTTATTGTAAATTTAACGGTTCCGTTAACAAATTTGACGGAATGTCTTTAAATGACTCGATTTTTTAAAACGTTTAGATTGAATTGGCTCATTTTGATAACTTATGTAGTAAATTGACACGTTTGATAGTAGAGGGACTAAAATAACACAAACTGAATAGTTCACTGACTAATTTGAATCTTCTTCCTTTATTTTACTAACTCTTAGTTTACTTTAAGAATTTATCAGCATATAATTATAGCAGAAAAATTACTTGATATTTTTATAATTTAAAATTTCATGGTAAATTAGATTATTAATTACTATTGGTTCGACTGTTTTGACTAGGTCGAATTTGTGGTTTTAAAACGATGTCGTTCAACCTTTTTTCTTTTCCACTTGTGAGCGAAGTTGGTGAGTCGAGTTAGTGTCAAGATCAGGTCAGAGCTCTAGGTTAAGGATTTGACGTATGTCACCTACTGAGATCAATGCATAGTTAAGTTAAAATTTCATATGTGTGTTCAAAAAAACTGTTTCTGCGTGAGAATCAAAATCTTCACACATGTACCGGTGTAAGATTTGAAGATTTGAAAAACTTCAAAGATTATTCGAAGGTTTCGAATTTTCAACGCCACGTCAGCGAACTTAACGGTCAGTTAAATAAACTAACAGTAGATACTAAATTGATCCAAAGTATTGAAGTTTAGAGACCTAAGTAGCTTATTCACAGTACAAGTATTAAAACAGTGATTTTTTTACAAATTCGGTAACTTCTTAACCTTTAATATGAAGAAAAGAAAAAAAAAAGGTTAATTAGAATATGATGCAGTACAATTACAAACCGACAGGAAAGATTGATAACTGAAAATCAAAACGCCCATTGTTTTTCTCTTTCTCTTTCTCAGACTCTAATACTTGTAACATTAACAAATAACAATCGTCATTCATTTAGATTCTTCTCTCTGGAGCTCTTCTCCACACTTAAACGCTTCCTTCCACTTCCACCTATTTCCATATATTTCTGCATCATTCAGATCTCTCTCCATATCCGATTAATTTCTCTTCTCTTCCCTTTTTTCCCTCTCTTTTTGGGTCAGTTTTTTCTCTCTCTCTCGATTTTCTATAATCTTGTGTGTTAATTCTAGCTGTTGTATCTTCTTTCCTTCATGATTCTGCACCTGGGTTTCAATTATTTTAGCCTTTTATCCTTGTTTTGTGCTTTATTCTAGCTCCTTTGATCGGTGCTGTTGCTTCGGATTTTGTGATTTTCGGTTCTTCTTCGGATTTTGTCATCTGGGTTTCTTTGAGCTTCCGGTAGATTTCATTTATTTGTTTAGTTTGCCTTGAAGACTGAAATATGGGTACAATCGGTGAATTTTTCATGGCTTTATTTAGCTAGAATTGTTTGATCTGTGATGATAGATGGTTTTGTTGTGATTTTTTAGCTTAATACTTGGTAGCATCTTTGATGGTGCCTAAGCTCTCTGTGGTATTGATGCATAGATTTAGATTTTGGTTTTTTCTAGAATTTCAGGATTATTGATCAATGAATTCTTTGTTTTATTTTTTCACTTTGTTTACTCCATCCTTTTTTCACCACTGCTTGGTGATATCTTGAAGAGGAAGTTTTTGTCTGCCTTTGTTTCTAGATATATAAAGGGCTGTTTGTTTTGTTTTGTGCATAATAATTGAGTTTACTTAAAATCATTCTTTAAGGGTCATCAAAAGTCGTTTCTTTCAGTGTACTCATCAATCATTGAACCTATTCAGTGAAAGCAAAAAATAGAAGAAAGTATATGTTAGGTTATCTCCTTTTTAAGTTTGTGCAGTGTCTTTCAAAAAAAAAAGTTTGTGCAGTGAGGAGTCATGTATATCCTTAGTGGTCCCATGTTTTTATAACAGAGATTATGCTTTTATTTTATAGTTGGTTAGTTAATCACATTCCAATTTCCAAACTTTTTTTTCCTCCTGCAATGGTTAGGATTTATTGGGGAATCAATCATCTGTTTGACTCATGCCATTCACCTTCTCACGTGGAATTCTTGTAAAGCCTTGAAAAACAGTTCCCTTCAGGTTATATCATGTTGTTACGGCATATTTAGTTTGTTTCCCCACTAATTTTTTTTTTCTTTAGTTACTGGCCAAAATTAAGTACTCAATACAACTATTCTTGTTTGGTTTCAATGATGTCTTGTTTTGACTATAACATTCTATGTCTAGGAGTAATGTTTATGCATGCTGGGCTACCTTTTGCTTAGAGGCTGATGTATTCTTTGATATGTGAGTCAGTGTAAGTGTAACAATTCAAGTGCATACTGGCTACACATTATGAGAGATTAAGGTTCTTCAGAGGAGAGGACCTCAGCTAAAAAGGTGGCAGACGAGTTTTGCTTTTCCACCTTTGTTGCTAAGGCTTGGAAGGAAAAGGGATTTGGTGTTTAGGATAAAGTCTTTCTAGTGAAGTAGAACCAGTAGGAAGCATCAAGTTGGATAATATTTTATCTACTAATTTTGTGAGCCCATGGCAGTTTACACTGGAAAAAGGGGCGAGCATAAAAGAAATAAGTATTGAGAAGAATAGTTACCTTATCCGGTTAATCTTTCAAGAGCTGGCTTTATGTGTGTGTGTGTGTGTGTGTGTGTGTGTGTGTGTGTGTGTATTAATTGTAGACGTTTAAATGAATACAATACAAAGATAAACATTTGGAATGCAATCACTAATCCTATACAAAAAAAGTAACAAGACAAATTCTGTGCATGTGAAGTGATATGATGTAGGAAAAGTGCGAGAATAGAGAAACAGGAGAGGCAAAATTGAAGAAGTTATAGACGAAGAAGAAGTTACAGAAGAAGTGATGAGAGTTGTGATATATCAGCTAGTCATTACTTTTACTTAACTGAAACTTCAGTGAATTGGAGAGGCAAAATTGAAGAAGTCGAAATATGTAAAGTGCAATTCCTTGGACATTCCTTTTTTTTTCCGAAGTATTCTTACTTAGGATTTAGCGATTTGGCCTGTCAATGGTACCAGTTGTAGGATTCATTGTGCTATGGTAGCTTAATGATTGTTAATTTCTGTGTTGTTTATTCCATATATTTGTGTGGATTTGTGTTAATATGGCAGTAGCACCTTGATTAATTGAAGGACAATTTTAAATTGTATCTCTAAATTGCAAATGATTGACTAGTCACAGTACATCAACTCTTCTAACACTGTCTATTTTTCACAGTAAAATGTATCAAAGGATAGGAGGCTGATGGCGGCAGCAGAAGCTAGGGCTGTGTGGCAGAGAACAGCTAATCGTTGCTTTGTCCAAGAGGATGCCAAAAGGGCTCCCAAGTTAGCTAGCAAACTTGTTGATGCAGAACCCACCAATGAATCAGACAGGCCTGATCATCCTGTTGCAGGTTTCGTGCCTCTTGACAGAAACCCCTTATATTCGAATGTACCACCTGACACAAGATGGTGGCTCCAGCTGCATCCCACCTATGGGTGTCAAAAGGGTTTGACTCATGAGCAGGTTAATGCTTTGGAGGCCGAGGTTGAAATGTTGAGAGTTGGCATTAGAAACTCTGCTACTAAATTTAGTAAGGATGACCTACAGAAAAAAGACAGCACAAATGTTGATGACTTCAGTGCTGGAGAAATTTCTCCTCTAGTTAAAAAGCCTGGAGTGAAGGCTGCCTATGGTACCAACACAGAGGAACTTGAATCTAGAGACCTGGGGGATAGCTATGATAAGCTGGAGATGGATTCTCTAGGTTGCTCAGATTTGAAAAAGGCGAATGAGTTTGGTTTTGATCCAGAATCTCCTTGGATTGGGAGTGAGAAGACTGACCCATGGTGGCGCATGACAGATAGGAATGATTTAGCTTCTTTTGTTGCTCAGAAGTCACTTGACCATATTGAAAATTGTGATCTCCCCCCACCTCAGATGCATGTTAGGATAAATCAATATGGTGGTCTTGGGGGTTCAATCCATGATGAAATTGTGGCTTCATCTTCGGATTGGAAAGTTCGAAATGGTGCTGTTTCCAATAAGACTTCTATTGAACAGGGCTTTCATGATTCTGGAAGATCAAGTGGTGTACAATGGACTTCAGCTCGAGAGCATGTAAATTATGAATCTGACCAACCATTCAGGTATTTGTTTAGGTTATTGGTTGAGTCACATTATTCTCAAATTCTTTTATCTGGTTTTTCATAGTAGATAAATTTGATTTCTCAAAAAGTTAATAGAGGAAGTAGCTATATCATCTGGAGGGATACTGTTTTCATAGGTAGTATTGATACCATTTTATTAGGAGGTATCTAATTTAGATTGTACTATTATGTTTCTTTAGTTAAATACATTACATACTGAACTCCACTGAATAATAATTATGTGAATTTTTCAGGACATCATATTTGAGGAACTCTTGCATTCCTACTCAAAAGGATAGCTCAGAAACACAACTCTCTGAGAGTGACCCTAGCAAAGCTGAGCTATTGGAAGCACTACGGCATTCTCAGACACGTGCAAGGGAAGCTGAGATGGCTGCTCAGCAAGCATATGCTGAGAAGGAGCACATCATTAAACTTTTCTTCAGACAAGCCTCACAACTTTTTGCATATAAGCAATGGCTCCAAATGCTACAGTTAGAAACCCTTTACTTGCAGATAAAAAATAACGAGCAGCCCATCTCCAGTCTCTTTCCAGTATCCTTTCCATGGATGCCTTCAAGAGGTAAGAAAATGTGGAAGAGGAGCCGGCAGAAGGGTACCAAGGGTAAACAAGGCAAGCGAAATCGTCCGAGACATGACTTTGGAAAGTATGCAGTTGCATTAGCACTAGGCTTGGGTCTTGTTAGTGCTGGTTTGCTCCTGGGATGGACAGTGGGCTGGATGTTACCTTCTTTCTAGATTTTGCAAGCTACAGAGTACAGACCATGTCTCCTGCTTGTTCTAAAGATTGATTTGCTCGGGTTTGAATCTCGATGGTGTTGGTTTGCTCCTGGTAAAGGTAACTGGCTGGATCTTACTCCGATACTTTTGATGGTATGCAATTGTTTGTTTGAAAATCAGAACGCACGGCAAGATAGTTGGGTTATGTTAGTTACTTGAAGTACTTGTCATGTTAGATTTCTCAGGTTTTTGCATGTAAAAAATTTCAATATGCTTTGTGTAAAGATGTAATTGAGATGTGGATTTGTATATATTGTAGTGAACATGTTCCAAGAGAGGAACATCTGATCAACTGTTGTCCTAGTAAGTTTTTCATTTGGAACTACTCTCTCTCTGTATATACAAGTTACTCGGTCTGGACTCTTTGCTTGCTCCATTGCTCCTATTCAGTGGAAACTGAGTAACAAACTGTTGACAAATGGTGGGTATATAGTAAACTGTAAATATTGACTAACTCAAGTTTTCTCAAATATTAGCGAACTTGCTTGTATTGATGAGTGAGTCTTCTAAAATATTCCATCTATCCTTGCATGAATATATTGTTCCTTTGAAATAGTTGCTTCAACAAATTGAGAAACCGGCTTTTTTAGGAGTTGATCGTTTTTTTGATCTTGCATTTTCCTTTCGTCAAATTCAACGAAATTTTTTGTATAAATGTAGTGAAAATGTACAAAATCATGCTACTTTTGTGTTCACACCCGCTGTTAATGTCTTGAAAAGCTATAAAAAAAAAAGCACATGTTAAGAGACTATGCGTAGCACTGTAATTTTTCTCTGGCTTGAGAATAAAGTTTATATCAATTAATCAATTGTTGAGATTGTAGAGTCTAATGTTAAAAATGACAAGTATTATAGCATTCCATTGAGTGGAGATGCGTTGAAGAAGAGATCGAGAAGTAGAATCCTACAACCCTTTAGAGAAATTGAAGGACCGTTCAAGAGGTCAGAGAGTGACTAACTGATATTGAATTCGCTAGAGTGACAAATTAGTTAGATCTTAGTACGTGGAAAATTATGAAAAATCAAAATAGATCAGTTCGTAGGGTTGAAGTTTTTTTTTCACTCAAGTTGTTAAAGAATCTCAATATGAAAAGTGCAGTGTAAATATTCTTATGTGTTTTGAATTATCTTAAAAATTAGAGAGTTTTGTCACCAAAAAAAAAAAAAAAAGTTTAGAGAGTTTGTGATATGAACAAAAAAAATAAAGAGAGATTAGGTTACAATGCGAAAATGGGACATAGTTTCGTGTACCTTCCTGAAGTTATCCCTATAAGCATATTGGTACACCATTAAGCCCATACCCGATTCCAAATATATAGATTCACAAACGCAGAACAAAGAAGAGAAGGCACGCGAATTTTGTGTAGACTCAGAGCGACCAGAGAGAAGAGATAGTCAGATGGCAGTGATGGAGAAGCTGAGGATGTTCGTGGCTCTACAGCCAGTTGTCGCCGCATCTTGTCTCATCGCTGGTTTCGGTAAATCAATCTCATTTTCTCTCGATTCATACCTACATTTATCTCTCAAATCCAAACTTTAAATTCGCGATTAGATTATTTGATTTTTAGGCTGTTCAATTTCTTGCGACTGTGTTTCAAGCCACAGTTTTTTTTTTTTTTTTTTGAAAAGCACAAGCCACAGTTAGTAGTTTGATGAATCTGGTAGTTGTTTTGGAGTGGACATTTGTGACTAAGTTGACTGCTTTAGGGTTCTTGATTGAGAATTAGAAGTGGGTTGGCTCAAATTCATGTTTTTTGTTACATATTTTGAAATTTATTTGGTGGAGTAGCTGATCCAATGTAAACAAGCATGTTGTTTGTTGATTAATAAACACGGGTGTGGTGTGACCTATGGTGTATTCTACAACAAATGGGTGTTGATTAATAAGTTTTGGGTTGGCTACAAATTTGGAACTTTGAATTGATTTTTTTTTGTCTTTATAAGCATAAATTTTTATTGATGACTGCTGTAATGAATGAGTTATTTGTAAACCAGAGTGCAAAAAATTGCAGAATGTCTTGTGCCTACTTAGTTGTACTATTACATTTTTGGGTCGGATGACCATTGCATAGCAATTTGTTGGAACTAGTATCCTCTTGGCTAGCCTAGTTGAGCCCAAAGTGAAAGTTCTTATTCCGTGTAAGATAACTATTGGCATTCCCAAAAAATTCAGAAATATGAAGTACATTTCCTGTCTCAATGGCTACCGTAAAGCTTAAATATTGATATTTGATAGTGTCCTGAATCCTGATTTCTTGTTAATAAATTTGATGTGAAAGTGTACTCAGTGTTGAGAAATTCTGATTATTAATTAAACGACACATTTGAATACTTTCACATGTATTATAGGCAAAGTACACTCAATGGAAATGTGGTATTCTATTGTGCTACATGATGCACAGGTTGAGTTGTGTTTTAAAATTCTAAATTAGGGTTTTAAAAACAGTGTATGCTAGGTTTTTGGATTATTTTCGCCAGGAAATGGATGCCTAACAAGTCCTTAATTTCTTATCATAACTGTTAATGTGTTTTGGAACTATCAGGGCTCTTCCTTCCAGCTGTGGTGAGACCCATGCTTGACTCTTTTGAAACATCCAAGCAACTTCCTCAACCTGCTTTGAGTGATGTGAGTATTATGCTTTTCAACATTTTTTCTATCATCAGCTCTGTCGAAGTTGTGTATATTTCTCTATAGCTTGTTCATACCATTGACTTTCATATGTGAACTCTGAAGTTGGTGAATTAAAATAGCTTATTCTGACAAGGTATGGGCTCTTACTGTTATTGTAGAGATAAAAAAGAAATTCTAATATTAATGTTGTCATTAGTATGAAATAGCTTTCTATAGGTTAAATAGTTGATTAGTGGCAATAATAAGAAGGAAAGAGAATAATAAAGAAAATTAAAAAAAGGAGAGAAATGGGGATATTAATATGGTTGATAGTAAAAATTTATCGTGATTGATTTCTTAGATATGTCCTCTAGCACCCTCCCTCAATTTCAAGGTGATAACCTTGAGGTAGGAGAAGACTAAGAGAAACTAAAGCTATGTTTGATAAGCTAGAAAGGAATGGAATGGAATGCTTATTCAAACATTTTCATTCCTATCGTATGTTTGGTAGAATGAGTAATGACTAGAAAACTCATTCCTTGGAGAGCTCATTCTATCTTTTTCCGTGAAAACCATTTTATATCTCAACCTAGGGAATGATCAGTGTACTTTTTTTCTTAAATGGTGAACTCGGTGACCATCTCGTGGATGCATGTTTGCTGAATTTTAGAGATGCCATCTTAGGGGCATTGTTTTGACTAACTCAAAGCGCAAAGGTCATTCAGGAATAGAGCGCAAAGCGAGGGCTTTATCAAAGAGAAACACACATTTCCGAAAAGAAAAAATGACCAAAATGGTTCATTTACGATCCAAATTGAGCCAATAAAAATCTTGAACTGCGAAATGAACCAATTTGGTCCCTAAACTTTACCAATTTGAACCAATTTAGCCCCTCGTGTTAACTTCCATCAATTAATCTGTTGAAATTGCAAACATGACATTAAAAAACAATTAATCTACTAAGTAGGATTGATATGTTGAGATCGGGTGTATTAACAAGTAATCAGGCTTATACATATGACTTTTAGGTATAGGCAACATCTTTGGAAGGATTTTGAATACTCTTGTATTTCTAAAATTATAAGTCTCCATTGAACTTTTATCCTCTCATCCTGCTGGTAGCTACTTCAATGAGATTTTTTTGTCATTACGTTTGTAGGTGGTTGCAGGCATGACTGGTAAAAAACAGGGATGATATGATTTGGTGATCAAAAGTGCAATTTGAGGACCCAAGCAAAGAAAAGAAAGAGATCCTGTATTTTTTGTTTTCGTTTCTGCTCTCCTGTTTATTCACATTTAATAAGCCATTAGCTTTCCCTGTGATTCACATTTTGAACATGTGCAAGCGTATGTCTTGTCAATGGTGATAGTTGATCTTTATCCAGAACTAAATTAACAGGTACCGGAGTGGAGTAGAAAATTCAGTGTTTTGATTCTTGTAGTTCTTGTTTCATATTAATACACTCAATTGCTTGCATAACCTGTGCTCTACATACTTACTTTGAAAGTTTGATTTAATTCTAGTTGAAGTTCCTGATCCCCCAGAAATGAAGTTGCACATTTTCACTTGTGTATAGTAGATAGAGGTTGTAGGCAAATAGGTTTGGGAGTCTCTGCCTTGGTAAATTAGTTTCACAAGTAACATAAATGGGTTGATAGATTATTTTTTTTTCGGTCCAAATCATGAGTTTCCTAAGCGGGCCCGCAAATTAGCAGTTGACATTTTTAAGTCGTTTTACCACACCCAGACTAATCCTCATTCCAGGATAAGTCACAGTTAAAGCTCATCCCCCTCTCCAGGAGTGTGTTGAGCAGGGTGGATAGATTATTCAACATTTAATTAGCAAGCTGTAAATTATATAATGGTGTTATCCATGAAATTTACAATAAAGGAGGAGGATACAATTATAAGTGGAGGTGAAGAAGATGGAGTATTAATAATTTAATACTAGCACTAGCAAAGCATTGATGGATCCTTCAAAGCACAAGTCAATTAGCAAACCCAGTTTTCTTCAGTTTCTTGGCCTTCCATGGGATCATCTGCTTCAGCCCTCCATAAATGCTTGCCTGCAATGCAATGCAATGCAACCACTCATCATCAAATTATTAGTGTTAAAGAGATTGAAGGTACAATCCAACCTAACATTTGGGAACAAACTAAAAGCCTACAAATTAGAAAGGCCACCAACACAATATACATTATAGCCTATGACTTAAGTGCATGTGTTGACTTGATTTTGTCCACCAACACTATATACTCATATTGCTATTTGCTACTACTTCTAGCTATATGCACTGTTGTGATCTACTGCTACCAAACCTAAACCAATTCTTGCTTATGCAGATTGGTGATTCCTGTTAAGATTTTGGTACAATCTGAATCTGCATCTTCTGTTCAAGTGAATTGTATTTTGTTGCCAACACACACAGCCTAGAGCTTGGTTTATGGGGGGCCACCGGATCCTATATCCAAAGCACATGCATAGCAAGTGCACATGTTTTACATGTAAAAAGTTACTCAAAATCAACTATCGGTAATTTTACAAACAATCGTTAACCGACTTTCGTACATTTACAAATGTCTAAAGGAGAGAACGGCATTGGCAATAATAATAATAATAATTATAATAATAATAAAAAGAGTAAATTGTAGAAAATAGTGGGCTAATAATGATGCATGATGTGATTTTAAGTACATGTAAAACGCATGCAATTGAGGCATATGAAATTCATATATAACTAGGCTCAACAACTAAATCTTAAAGTGTTGCTCTCTGTTTAAAAAATAACTCATATCAAGACAAATTGTAAGACCTCATTTTAAGTTAGAAAGTAATTTTGTAATCATAATACTAATAATACAAAGTATTGGGAATCTCAGCTAATATAAATTGATTGAGACTGTCAGTCAAGAAACAAACAAAATGGATACATATTCATTGGGTTAGTATGGCTATTAATCGCTGATGTGGCGTAATTTATTGGCGGAGAGTTTTTGAGTCTTTTTTTTCTCAATAATATAATAGTTAAAACAACAAACAAAGAAACAAACATACTCAAAGTTGGTTGAAACTCTCAGTGAAGAGACAAATAAAATGGATACGGACGAAGCGCTCCACGCCCAAAAGTTCATTAGTTGAGTATGATTGTTAATTATTGATGCAACATCGTCTAATTGGTCATGATTTATTTGCAGAGAGTTTCAGTCTTTTTTCTCAATAATATAATAGTTAAAACAAAACAAACATACCCAAAATTGAGACTTGGTTTGAGATTGAGAAAGAAGAGCAAAGCTCCCAGTCCTAGTGATGCTTGTGAATCTGTTCTTGTTACTAGTTGCTGCTCTGCTACTACTGCTACTCCAGTACTCTTCATCATCATCATCACTGTCTTTGTACACAGATTCACCAACAGAGCCATGATCTGATGACCTCTTGCTTTTCAACTCCAATTTCTTCCAAGCCCCAAGAAACCACGAAGCCTTCTCTCTGCACCTCCGCCTCTGTTTTTGCCACTGCCATCTCTTAGACGATCTCTCAGGGCTCGGACTGTGATTCTTGATTCTTGTCATTCTAAAGGAGGAAGCTTTGGGGCGTTTCTTGATGTACGGACCGTCGAGCACGGTGGTCGGAGAGGTGAGCTTAACAGAGTCCTGGTACTGAAACAGCCTGGGAGGGAGCTCCAGGTGGGACAGGGCGGTGGTGATGAGATCGGTGCAGGGTCTGGGCTTGCCGGGCTCTTCTT
>JAYMTF010003933.1:0-14159 GCA_036897485.1 Pelargonium nanum | reverse complement strand
CTACACTTAAGGGTATAATTGTACTTTAGTTTATTATGTGTCAAACGTGTTGTATTGTGTCGTGTCACACGTGTTGTTTCAACTCGGTGGTGTTATACGTGTATATCATATTCGATAGATAGTCGGTCTATGAATTATTTTTTCAACTCATTAATGGTTCTTTTACTATTAGATATGACTAACTATTATTTTAAATCCTAGCTTTTAATAAAATTTAATGATCATTTAGTTTCGTTCCATCGCATATTTTGCACACGTGCTCGACTAGCAAAGTTTAGGACATGTGTATTGATGAGATCAAATAATATAATAAACTATCATGATTTAAAGCGTAAATTACGTGTTACGTGTACACTCTCAAGTCCATCAAGTTTTTGTTAGAGTCGCTCTGAACACTAATTTTTCTAACATTGGACTTAGCAAAATTAAAGTTTTAACCCCCTATAAAGATTCTTATGTATAATAATTCAAAATTTTACAAATTTTGACTTTGAAATACTTATTTATTTAATTTGTTTGTGGAGAGAGAAATTACTCTATTTTTTAATATTGTTATTGGACGCAAGTTGTTTGTGCTAAATAAAACGTTTGAAAAAAAAAATGAAGAAAAATGAGAGTTAGAGGTAGCTAAATTAAAATGATAATACATATAAGAGAAACTTCGGTAAAGTGAAAGGATAGAATTACAAAGTATGAAGACAAAATCTGATTTTTTTTTTTTTTTTTTTTGAAGTTTTCGATATCAAAAGTTTGAAATAGAGGAAAGCTAAAAACAAATTAATATCAATACAGGTTGAAGCGTTTTGAAAAATTATGATATAAGCCAAATTATTTATATAAAAAATTTGTTCAATTCAAATTGAAAAACAGTAAAATAAATATTGAATTTTAACCCCTGTTGAATAAAATATTTTAATATTATATTAGCTTGTGGATGAAGGCAAGTGCAATGTGTACATGTATACTTGTGGAGGACATGATTATTATTTTCTTTTTTGTCAAGGAGACAAATGGGTTTAATTGTACACCTCCCCTTCCCCTAATTTAAATGTAATTTAATTTTGCTATTAAGCAACTTGACAATGCCAAGCCAACAATGAATAAAATAGTAGCAAAGTGGTGATACTATAATGGCTTGTCTTGAGAATCCATGTGAATGGGGTGTGTATAGTCAATGGATTGTTCCAATAGACAAACCACACATTGTGACAAGTACAAAAATAATTTGGTGGCAACATTAATTAATAAATAGTACAACTTTGTAATTCTCATCCTATAGTTAATCATACTAACTGAAAAATATACTTTCATTCATCATGTACATTATACATGTAAAACTAAAGAAAGAAATTCTCAACTTTAAATTATAGAAAAAATATGTTTTCGATCCATGTGAGGAGGAAATCACTTTCCATAACACGACCGAGTTGAAACAACACGTTTGACACATAATAAACTAAAGTACAATTATACCCTTAAATGTAGATATCGTAGCATCATAACATGACTAATTAATCGCACGTTCATATTTCAGATACCTAACACGAACAGTATCCCGCCCAATATGTTTTCGATCCATGTGAGGAGGAAATCACTTCCCACAGCGCTCTATCGAACAATATCCCGCCCAATAGATATGTAAAATCAAAGTCGTGAGCCCTCGCTAACCAAGATCCTCTAAGTGATCAAGTCGGCCCAACAATTTGCTCCTAGAATCGGCTGACTAAGTCTGAACAAGCACATACATCATTCGTCCGGACTACTCCAACCCACCCCGTTGGAGCTCCTATTACACCATACAATTGAGTCACCAAAAAAAAGCTCAACCATACAATTATGTCACCGAATGAGGTCAATCTTCATTACGAACTATTTCAAATATTGAGGTAACATTTGATACACATGTTGACTTCGTATTGATCGATCTTATTTATAAAGAATAAAACAAGAATCAGACCTAACATTTTATCTAAAATGAATACAAGCTAATGGTTGAATATAAATAACAATTTTATGCACACATAGTAACCAACAAATTAGGACAAATCAATTTATTTAGTTATGCACACCATATTTTTTGTGAGCCATATGTTTATGCACACCTATTTTTATTTTAAACATGTCAATTTGTCCCATAAAAGTCAAAAGAGATCGATCTCAAGTTGTAATGAAAAATGGGTAGATAATTAACATTTTTGTTTTTGAAAGTAGGTAGATAATTAACATTTAAGTTAATAATAAATGCATATTTTGCTGTGAATTTTTCATTCCTGCCTATACAATGACTTGTCAATACTACATATATAGCCTAACTTTTATAATAACTAGTTGGCTCATCCTAATTTGTACTTTATTTTTAGGGATGCATAAATTCACTATTTGTGTCCAGCGAATTGTTTTTAATTGTTTTGTCAATATAGGTCGTATATGGTTTATAATTCTATTATATATTTTTAGTCCGGAATTTTATTACATAAATCTCGAGTTTGTCACATTTTTATAATAGAAAATCCTCCAAAATGGAGGGAGTTTGACATATAATCTAAACATGTAGATAAAATTAGTCCAATGAGTTGATACGTACAGTAGGAGTAGCTCTTCATTTTTTCAAAATCTCTCCCCACCTCACGCAATGGAATTCGAACCCACGACCTCTCATGACAAAGTGTGTGCTTTGAATCATTGAGTCTGTATAATTAAATAAAAGTCCATACACAATATAAACATGTTTTTATTTAGCTTTCATAGTAGGCATAAATAAGATTTTTCTTGACTCATTAATGTGGATCCCTCATCTTATATAGGATACCGTCTCAAACATATGAGTAAGAATCTCAACCAAAAATCAGATAAGATAGAGATGGATTTTTTGAGAGAAAAAGCCTCAAGCGTATAATGTGGATGTTTCATCATATCACGCAAGGTATATTTATAGTCTCGAAACATTCCCACCACAAGGTATTACTAAGTCTTACTAAGCATTGTGTTGTTCCTTGAGAGTGGGGGAGCTCGTCCTATAACTTTTTGGGGCCTTTATGATGGTCTTGTTATCACATATATAGAGTTCCAAGCAAGGCATGTGATTGTCCCTCGACGAACAAAATGTGAGTGAAATTGATTTCGATAGAATAGTAATGTCGCGGATTATGAGGTCGCAACATAGTTTTACATAGAATACAATTTATTTTTCTTCCTTGAATTAAGAACATATAAAACCTGAGAATATTATTATAGTATATTTTCTGAGAAATCAAAGAAATTAAATTAGGAAATATTTATTGTTCACATTGAATTTGAGTACACATACACAACAAGATGGTTCTGGAAATAGCTAAAAACCAACCGCCTCAATAGCTGTTTTTCGCATAAATACGAAAATTTAAAATAAATTAAAAAAAATGTAAAGAAGCAGACAAGAGTTTCCTGCGTGCGGCCGACGCCAAGGCACGTGGCGACAACCGGTTCCGTCTCGACTCTTTTGCCAACTCGCCGAATTCCCCAAACTGCCCCTCCCCTTTCCCCAAAACCACCAAAAAGCCCCGGAGGTGGACACGTGTTTTGTCCGCTAGCGAAAAGCGCGTGACGGCATGTTTTTTGTCAGAGCCCTGAGGCTGAGGTACTGTATATGAGAAGAGAGAGAAAATAAAATTAAAAATAAATGAAAATCGTGGGCTTTGAATTTTGTCGTATTCTGTGGACGCCTGTGGGGCGACACGTGGCGATCGGGCGTCACTCACGTTAATTTTCTCGAAGTGGGACCCACGTGATGACAGTTCCGTGGAGTCTTATTCTTAAACTCCACACCCTACCGGTGGTGGGGACCGCCGCTAGGTGGGGCCCTCCTACATCAGAGCCATGATGGGATCTCCGAGCTGACACGTGTCTGTCCGAGATTTGATTTCGGGTTCGTGATTGATAGCTTCCTGTGGGGCCCTTGGGGTTGGTGGATCCCAGCCGTTGGATTTTTGTTTGATTGATGAAAAGTCCAAGCTACGGGGTTGCGACTTGCGAGGCGAAAATTTGATAGACAAAAACAAACAAGAAAAAGGAAAGTACCGTGGGGTACTTTATTGGAGACGTTGCTTAGGGTACGTGGATTTCTAGACAATCTGGACCGTCCATTTTTCTTTTCCCTTTTTATATTGCTATTTTCAGAACCGATTTCACATTTCTTCTTTGTGTTTTGTACTATAGTAATAAAAATCAACCCAAGTGAAAAATAATAAAAATGAAAGTCTAGATGAGAAATTTATATTTAGAATTATATGTACAGAAATAGTACATGAAACAAACGTTCTCTTAAGTTAATTGATGTGGTACTTTCTTTTATCGGTGTTATTCAACGAATTTTGTAGATTTATTATTGTGTGAACCGTGGGTAAAATCGAATATTTTATGTGTCTGTTTAGTTTGAAATAAGCCAAATTTGATCCAAAAAGAGTCAATGAACGAGATAGCCAACATAGTCCGTGCACTCAAATCCCATTAACGTGGCAACACGATAATCCAGCTTGGCCACGTTATGTGTTTGAATGGATTAGTGCAATTTTATTTTTTTGTTTCTTTTGAATAATCCTCTCATTTGTTTTCGATGTAATAATATTTTGAAGATCCAACAACTTATGTATCGTTACTATATTAAAAATGTATTTGATTTAATAATAAGTTAATTTTTTTTTTCGAAATGTAATAATAAGTTAATTAAAACTACACATATGCTGGTAAAAGTTATTATGTTAAAGATTTAAATTATTATCGTATTAAATTGATTTGATCGACTATATATATCAAATAACTTAACTCAAAACTAAAATTTGAAATATTAATGATGATATTAATAGTCATAAAGCTACTTCCACAAGTTACCAAAAGATTTTTTTTTTCAGAATTTTACAAAACAATACACTAATGTTTTGTTTCCATTTTTGACTCATTCTCAACCCAAAAGCCAAAAGACCATTGCTAAAGAAACACACATGTTTTTCTTTTGTTCTTCTTATCTTTATCTTGCTTTGTTTGAATAAACTCTACACATTATTATTATTATTATTATTTTGTTTTCTTCCCAATTCAAAAAGAATAAGTTGAATGTTGATTTAAATAGTGAAGTCACTACTATCTTATACTTTACATATCATTTCATTTATAATAAAAAAAATTATAAAATTTAGCATCTTTTTAGTGAATTCCTTACCTATAATCTTCATTTAAAAATAATATCATGTTCCTATTGAATTTTGTTTTAAATTGAGGATTCTTTTTTCTACTTTTAGTAAATTATGTTTGACCACCAAGCGCATAGGTCAATTGGTAAATGGTTGTTCTAATTTAACTTTTGTCACGAGTTTGAATTTCAGAGAACGTAGCTGCATTAAAACTTGATAGGGAGAGTTTCGCCGACCTTGTAGTCCTATGTGGTATGACTTAAAGGTGATAATCGCATATCCTCTTTAAAAATCTTACGATCAAACTAAAAAGAAAAATTAGAATCTCATGCAACAATCCTAGGTTAAGAGGTCACACAACTAAAAAAATAGGTATTCAAGAAGGAAAATAGAATTACTAGGTCGGTATGACAAGTATGCCAATAATTAGCATGATTAACTTGATTTTACTATCGATATCTATTTTTTTCGTTGTATAAAACTGTATACTAGTATTTTTTGTCAATTTTTTTCTTATTCTATGAAACGTCTTTTGAGCAGAATCTACCAACTCTTTATAATTTCAAAATATAGGTACCAAAACAAGCATTCATTATAACTAATCGAATCGATATATTTGGTAGTCTTCCAAAAGTCTCATTTTAAACATGTTTGTTAAAGTCTAAAAAAAATTATGCACCTACTTAAAACATAATAAATTTTCCTATACTTTCTAAACCATCAATTTCAAAAAATTAATGTCTACTTAAGTCGTAACAAACAAAAAAAATTATAAATCAAAATATAGTATATTAAAAAAAAAAGATTGGAAAGAAAATGGTGGTAGTGACATGTTTGGACGGAAGTGAAACGTTGTCGTATATGGAGGTGGCTAAGCAGAGCATGTGGCGCGCACGCGCACACAACACATTTCCAATTGGAAACGGAAATGGAAATGGAAATGGAAATGCCGTGTCGTTTACACATTTCCTTCTCTTTTTCTCCGCTTCTATTTTTCTTTTTCTTTTTATTTTTAATTGATTGATTAATAAGGTTTTTTTGTGGTACGATGTGGGGGCCACATAGGTTTTTGTCCTTTTGTGCGTTAGGTCAACAACCAGGAACAGCTTTTGTCTTCTTCTGCCCATTTGGGTCAATCTCCATCAAGTGGAGAACAGTCACTTTTATTTTCTTTTGTATTTATTTTGTTGGCACGAGATATTTAGAGTGAGTCCGCGATCAGTACATTAAATCTAGTTTCCGTTGAAAGTGGGAAGGATCACAAGGCGGATAAATTTTCTCTACCGAGTTTTAGCCAACTGCATGGCTTAAAACTCTAACTCGAGATCTCAAGTTAAGTTGAAATAATCTTTGTCAGTTGACCTGAGCGTAGAGGTGACAATATCGGGTTTAGATTGGATATGTTCGAGTTTGAGTTGCTAAAGCCTAACTCGAATCTGGGCTGAAAGGACTTTGATTTTCGGACAACATATCAGTTGACAGTTAGATTGAGTCGAATTTCACTTATAAGGCATAGATTGCACTACTTTGCCCTTTTTTTCCGACCCGACCCCAAATTTTATAAGTAAAATCTTACTCGAAAGTTTGTCAACTTAAGTTAATGTCGGATTGAATATTAAATGCACACATATTTAAATCTAAATTGTCAATCTTCCCGCGAGTTAGATGGTTTTGTTATCATAATTAATCTTCAAACAATAAATAAAATGAATGAATAGTAGGAAAAACAATTTTTATATTTGTTGTGGCAAATGGAAATCTCCTTTTGTTTTTATTTCATGGAGGAGTGAGTTTGTTTTATCTTTCTTTGGCTCATGCTTCATTTTTTTCTTCTTTGGTGTTTGGTGGAGAAATCAAAATATCCCAAAATTTGTGGCCTTTTTTTAGTATACAAAACAAAAAGTGGGGTGGTTTTCAAACAAAGAAGAATGGGAAATTCAAGCTTGTTGTATGATGACCAAACCATTTTCTTTTGAACAAGAAGATGAAATTGTGCATCAAGTCATTGTACTTTTCTCTCTATGGTGGTCTTATTAAATAAGAGTATATATTTTTTATGAGCAAGACTTTTTTTCTTCTTCATATTCACATTATTTATGATTGAAATGAGATTTAGCGAAATAAAATACTATCTCGTGAATCATTGGGTTTCTTTATTGCAAATTGCATATGAAATATTATGTTGATGTGTATCTGTTTTGTCATCACGCGCTTTATCCAAAATAAATTAATTTGTTAATTTAACAAGTTCAATCGATCTAAGAGCTCCACCTCAAAACCTTCACTCAACACTTAACTTCATCTGCGATACTAGCATACATGACATCATCACCACTTCATCATGACCCAACATGTGATCATCACCATGAATATAAATACCCATTTTCAATGTAGCACATTACAAAGAGTTGAAATACAATGCACACACACATGTGCTATAGTTATTATGTCGATGCTCAATTTTCTTTTACGGGTTACATATATAAACTACACATTATATTATAGCTGATTGAACATTTACAATATCGATGTTATCATGGAAGCTCAAACTCCAGATCTCTCGATGGTGACCAATGCAAACTAGCCAATTGACTCCATAGGCGTTGATTATTCAGTTTCTTTGACCTGAGTACAAATGTTCATTATCCAATCCTATGTTTGGTTAATTATACATCAAAATTTAGAATTTTAGACACTAACACATACATAATCCATGAATGTTTGTCCCACCACCATCACCATAATTTATTCATTGAAACTATAAGTCAAATAGTATGAGAGAGAGAGTTTTAGAGAATCTTGAATTGGTTAAAACTTGAAAGAATGGTACATTGCATTGGCATAGTTATGGAGATGGAGGCTCCATATAGTCAAAATACATTGAATTTGATGAGAGATAGTGTGTTAAGTTATGGTTGTGAGCAAGTAAAAAACAAAGAGAGAATTGAATTTGAAGTTGGAGTTATTATTATTAGTACAATGCAAATTCAATGAATGTATGTGATGTGAATTTTGATTAGATACTTTGATTCTTCTTTGTTTTGTTTTCCTTTTCTCACACCCAATGCCAGAATGGTACTTCTGCTCACTGTACACTTAATAACAGTCAATTACTTCTTTAAAAAAATTAGAAAATTAATATTATTTTTGCTGTCAATAATGTCACATTTATTATTTGTTTGTTTATACAAACAATGGGGTACATCTCATAATGTTGGGATTTTTCTCTCATGACTCATGACATGACCAATCATATGATAAATCCAGACCCAAAGAATCTAACTAGCTATTAAATTTCAATTAATTGTTTTGTTTGGATTTGCATGTTCATGAACACAATTATCAAAATAATTGTTCATTATATTAAGTTTAGATTTTAATATTTAAATTTATATATGATAATACATAAAATTTCATGAATTTGGATGGTCAATTGATGCCCAGTATATGTATTGTTTATCTCGATTATCACGTTGACAAACAAACACGTAAATTGAACATGTATCTCCATTTTTTTGAAAAACGATGAAGAATATTGAGCCAATTTGGTGATATCATTAAGAGTTGAATCAATTCGTAACAAAATAGAACAATCAATAATTAAGTTATTCATAATCATTTGAAATAGTTAAAAATGATACTGACATTACTTATGAAAAGTCAAATACCACTTATTTATATAAAACATTTAGAAAGTATTGATTAAAAATTGTTTATAAACATCATGTTGGTTTAGGTTTGTTAATCTAAGAAACGCTAACAGTGGATTAAGGTTGAGTCAGAGCAGATGTTTTATCATAGTAAATAATTAAGAGATGTTAATTAATTAATTAGATTAGAATACATTAGAGTGTGATTTTCCAAGAATATTATAGTGATAAAAATAATGATTGGTGACGACAACAGTGACGAAAACGAACAAATATAGAAAATAGATTGATTAGGTTCCCTCAGCTGTGTACAACTCAGTTTCTGTCCCAAAATGATGCATCACAATTTAGTTTTCTGTCAATTTTAGTCCCTTTTTATGCACCCACTAAACCTCTTAACGATAGGGTGGTCATTCAGATTTTGGATTCAAATCCATAGAAAGTAATATCTAAATCAGATCGATTCGAGCTCATATTCTACGGGTTATATTCCAATTTTTCAATCCAAAAGGGATTCGTTCGGTCTAGATATTTAGCATAAATGAGCAAATTTGTCCGATTCTGGTTTCTACAGGATAAATCTGATCTGATCCGAAAGTTTATCAAGACAAATTAAATGAGTTTTAAGTCAGATTAAATTTCAAACACCCTACCATGAGTTCGTATTCAAATCGCTAGTTATACCTAATAGTGCCCATGATGTTGATGATGGCAATATGCCTCCCATCGGACTATCATGGGAAAACACTAAAGAGGTAACGAGCAAAATCACGCCAAAATATAGAAGAATATTAAAGGCCTAGTGAGTAACTTAGACATCAGAGAGGCTCCGACCGAGAGGAGACATGTTTTGCATAATCATGTACGACGAAGAGAAAAGAGGTAGCAATTCAAGTGCTGGGAGGAGGCATGAAGCAACAAATGACCTCACTGCAAAACATGTGTCTTTCATTGTTGTTCAAACTTCAAAGCAACACCTTGTTACGACAAAATGCAATCAATAGTGTCCAACTAAATAACAACAGCACAAATTTGAGTGAATTGGATTGCCAATGACTGTTACTACTTGACACAACCTCACTGTAACCAAAATCAATTTCTTTGTTAACACCAAAATTCAAAGCTCCATTCTTTGCTTTGAATCTATTTTCTTAAGAACCTTATCAATCTTCATAATAACTATTAACCCAATACCAAAATCATCATTCTTCGTAGTAATAACCCAATACCAAAATCCATAATCATTATGCAATGAGAATTCTAACAAACCACACAGTACATATTTTCATGCTATTAATGCCTCGATGAAATCATGGGTTTTGGTCAAATAGATGGTGAAAAGTATTTGATTTATACATATTAAGCAAAGAATAGAAGTAAAATATGTTGAGTAGCTTCAGATTATAAGTTGTTCATCCCATAGCCCAAGCCCGACACCCACTACAATACCTACTTGGGGCAATACAGGTCACAGCCTCACAGGACACATGAGCTGTACCAATAAAAACTTGTGTTTTCTCATCTAACAACTTTTTTATCAATCCCAGTATGTCTTGCTAAGTGGCAAGACATGTTAGGACTACAAAAAATAGCAACGGCACGTTTAAGTCTATGTTTCCCAATGTCTCGGGCATACCCACTACTGTATCCATATTTTTCTTTCTAAAGCCTATACATCAAAAGATGCCAAGGATCTTTACTACCTGACTCAATTGAAGATGCCTAAAATTATGAACATGGAAAAGGAGAAACCTAAATATTTGCTTCAATACACACATGCTAGTCAGTTTCGTAAGATGCCATAAACTTGTTATTATTGGCAAGCATGATATATAATGGACCATAGATCAAGAACATGCAATGTAAATTGACAAACATCTCATAAAGTTCCAAAATTTCAACTTTTGTTTGTCATCAAGGTTGAAAAATAGGTTTCACCACTCAAAATTACCATTATCTCTGCCCATTACATGATTTAAACCAAAATTGCTTGTTTAGATAAAACCCTAACAATAATTAGGCACTTAAACTCGAAGAAGTCCAACTGAGAAAGTTTACCAAGAACAAAGATTAGATGTCTGCAGCATCTGATACATCGTCAAGATCGTGATTCATTTCATCTCTCACCTGCAAGACCAAGTTATTGCAATCAATCTTATATGTATCAACACACGAGATGGCAAGAAATGACTCGCCTATCCATCTTTTCAGAGGTTCAGCCACAGCGAAAGAAATAGTGAGCGCTAGAATTGTTAATCTATGATAGGTATAAACTGCTCATAATATAGAGAAAGCAAAGCAATGAAACCTCTTGAATGACTGCGGTTTTACAAGATTCAAAGAAAGAAAGAAAAAATAATATATGGCTTTCAGTATATTATAGAAACAAAATGAACAATGAGCTATGCCTCAAATTATGGATTATTAGAGATGGATCAAGTTCAAACTAGATATAGCAGCTTCTCAAATAATAATAATAATAATAATAATAATTAAGTTAGCAATACTGACAGAGGAAATATATATTGACTTTACATCAAAAAGGCAGTGCATCAGCAACAAATCAAAGGAAAGTTCTCCATTTAATTGGAATATACAATTGCCTCACAGTAATTTGAACCTTCTCAGTATAGATTTTGATTGACTTTACTGACACTCTAACCTTAATTCCGAGTGTGATTCCAACGTGTTTCCCAATTGTTGATTATGTAACATCTAGATACATGAATGTTTTAATTAAATTCTGCCTTCAAGTCCAACATGGGGATACACTTTCAAGTTGAATAATAACAAAGCATTGACAAGTATTGACATCAAGTACACATATGAGCCATCATCTAGATACTGAAGCTTACCACTTCATTGAAAATCTCAAATATATGCAACTTTACCTAAACCTAAATGAAGTTTTGTACTGAAAAATAAGATATCATAATAGAAGACTATAACATTTATTAAACACAGAACAAAATGATATACCATGCAGGAAACAGGTTTTCTAGGGTGTGTGGGAGTTCTCTCCATGCTAAAATTGTTACTATGTGACAAGTCTAAACTGCCCCTTATGTAAAGGAGGCAAAATAATGGAACCACTTCGAATGAATGGGGGTTTTACAGGACTCAAAAACAAAATACATCCCTCACTTTATGTTCGAGCCACAGCATAGAAACAAAATGAACAATGAGCGATGGTGACTCACACTACGGATTCCAAGGGATGGATTGAATCCAAACTAGATTAAGCTAGCAACATTGGAAGAGAGGAAATATACATTCACTTCCCCAAAAGTTTACACTTTCTACGACAGACTATCAAGGTTTCTTTTTGCAAGTTCCTTGCAAAAAGGCAGAATAAATAGGAAGTTTTCTAATTAATTGGAATGTACAGTCGCCTCAAAGTTATTTGATTTTTCTCGGGATAGACTGTAGATCTGACACTCGAACCTTTTCTGGGGGTGATACCAACATAATTGTTTATTACATACCCAAGGGAGACGTGAATTTCTGACTTCAAGTCCCACATTAACATATAAAGTTTTTTTACCAGTAGTGACTGCAGGTACACATGATCATCTACAGCCAAAAGCTTACCACTCATTGAAAATCTCAAATATAAGCAACTTCACCTAAACCTAACTAGAATTTTTCATCGAACTAAAAGATATGGTTTATTAAATTAGCTATTATATTTACCTTTTTTATTCCCTGTGATTTAAGATGAAGTATATTAGTGCTAAATTCTAATACAAAATCTGAGTCTT
Organism: Pelargonium nanum; assembly: GCA_036897485.1. Lineage (NCBI taxonomy): Eukaryota > Viridiplantae > Streptophyta > Magnoliopsida > Geraniales > Geraniaceae > Pelargonium > Pelargonium nanum. Next base: position 1,583 of record JAYMTF010003933.1, on the reverse strand, counting down.
ATAATTTATTAACTTCGAAATTACCCTACAACAGTTGAATACTCATGAGGACACTAAAATTATAATTAAGAACTAGCACCAATTCTATACTAAATACTCATGAGGACACTAAAATTATAATTAAGAACTAGCACCAATTCTATACTAAAATTTCACCACTGAAAATTCTACAATTAAAGTGATATGCCAGGTCTAAACATGCAAAATTTAATTCTGACAGTAGAATTGAAGCTTTATAATCATTACCATTATGCTTGAGCATCAGTCTCCTTATTTTCCACATCATCTGTAGCAGCATTAGCATTTGGCTCTGCAGCATCAGCATTATCTGCAAGGGGCTGAACTTGTTCATCTTCCGGCAATGGCTCCTCTGCATAATCATTCTCAAAAGCATCTGCAGGAACCTCATATATCCTAACTTGAGGCTTAGATGGATCCTTAACCAGTACATACTTCCCTTCATTCAATTTCATGCACAGGTCGACAATCGATTTCACAATACCCCACATATTGGATGTATTCAAATTAATCTGAGAGGCAAAATCCTTCGGCTTGTATCCAACCACACCGAGTATCACATGGTTGAAGTGATCACGAGGATGCACCCTTGAAACATATCCCAGTTTCATCAAATCAGCACTTGCCAACAAAGCTTGGGCAGTCCATTTAGCCAACTTATTCGAATTGTTCTTGAGCTCATTAGCCAAGACAGCACCTCTCTGGGTCTCCAACTTCTGCCTCCAATCGAGCCCTGAATACTTGGAATCAAACTCATTAAGTGCATTCAGAGTCACGAAAGACCTCTGCTTGTTAAGTTCCACAACACTCTGAACCTCACAACGAGCAACAAGATAGGTACTATCATCAAGCTTCCACCGCCTGTACCTGTACCCAACAGGAGCAACCTCTTCCCCTTCATTGGCAAATGGGTTGGGCTCATCCAATGCCACCTTGTTCCCATCCCGAAGCAACACCTGCTGCGAGAAATTCTGGTTGATATAAGCAGCTTCCACACTCAGAGAATATGCAGAATTGATGTCGTCCTTAGCCTCCGGCAAGGGCTCCTGGGAGGTCTCATGCACAGAGAGCAAATCCAGCTGCGAACCATCTCTCTTATCGAAGAAAAGCTTGTTTCCGACCCGCTGAACCACAATGTCCCAAGAGTACACAGACCTTGGAGCACACATTAGGGTTGAGAGGATGGTATCAGTGGCAAACACAGTGGCTTTATCTTCATTAGCCAGACGCCTAATCACTGGATCATCAGTGGTCGTGACCTTGAAGAAGTTGCGATTCTTGAACCGCTCGAGCCTGCGCTCATTCTTCGGCGTGGCGCGATCATAGGTCTTATCGTAGTACTCCAAGCTGCCGCACAAGAGCAGATCCTCGGGTTCGGTGACGGAGAAGGACAATTTGGAGAAGGAAGAGAAGGGGATCTGGTCGAGCATGTTCCATTCCGGCTGAATATCGACGGAGGATTTGAAAACAGCCGCCTCGCGGCGGGTCTGGTTGGCGTTGGAGCGGTTCTGGTGGTAGAGGCGGTCGCGACGAGCACGTTCCTTCTCGGCCTCGCGCTTGCGCGC
>JAYMTF010003932.1:0-14159 GCA_036897485.1 Pelargonium nanum | reverse complement strand
GAGGTGGTGCCGGAGATGGAGAAGCATGGTTGCCGGAGGTGGTGCCGAGATGGAGAAGCATGGTTGCCGATGATGTTGTTTTGTTTTTTTTTTTTAATTTTTTTAAATTTAAAACCATAAGGGTCTGTTTGGCTGCTGTGTTTTCATTTAGTTAGAGGGTATTTAGGTCATTTTAACACATTGGATGGAGAAATAGATGGAAAGAAGTTTGACATACTTCAGGGTAGTCAGTAGTTAGTTTCAATACTTGAGGGTAGCCAGGATTAAAAGATGTATAATTAACGAGTGATATGTCTAATTATCCCTAAATAATATAGAAAAGTTGGGAATATCAATTAATATTAGAAGTTTGTAGGCATTGTTTGATTTGGATTCTTTACTATAAAACCATGTTCTGATATCCTAAATCTCTGAGGGCAGTGAGGTAATTAAAAGCTAGTAAACCATAGAAAAAAAAATTATTCGTCAAGAAAGAAATTGTTCACATATGAAAAATTGAAATAGCTAATTATCATAATGTCAAAAGAACTAGTCAATAATTCAAAAAAAAAAAAAAAAAACTCTAAGTTTGAGAAATATTATCTACATACATATGAAACATAGTTGTAGTTAAAAAATGAAGAAGAAAAAATTACAAGAAGAGCTCTCAAATTCGAATATCACGGAACACATTTATAAAAAAAGATGGATATATTTTTTCAACACAAAAATTAATATTTTATTAATTCAAACATAAGGATAACAAAGACAACCCAAAACAGATAGATTTTTTTTTTCAAAACAAGTTTTTATATATATATATATATTTTTATTATTTGCTGTATAAAAACTATTTTAATAGTGTTGGAGGAGGCCCACAGGAGTGGCGCAAGAGGATAAGCAAGTATTCTGAACAATGTGTTTTGATACCTTTTGTCACAATAAAAGGGCAACATAAAAGACCCTCTCTATCACTTCCATTATCACTAAAACCATATTCTCAGTGAAGAGCTTGTGGCACAACCAAAACATCAAGATTCAAAACAAAGAAAAATGGAGAAAGATCTGATCAGCCGGCGGCGAGCCTCGTACTTTTCAGGGTGCGTGATGTCCCCATCTTGCTTCCCTCTGCAAGAAGACGAAGATCATCAAGCTGTAGGGTACAGTCGCATCCATATTTCCAGAAGAAGCAGAGGATGGAGGAGTCTTCTGAGGAGGCTAGTTAGAGACGGCAAGAACATGTACGGTTCTAGATTTTTGTCTTTTCACTATGATGCTGTGAGCTACTCTCAGAACTTTGACGACGGCTGTCACCGTGAAGAATCCGGTCACTGCCGCCGGCGAGTTTTCCGGGATGTTAATGTTAGGTGGGAAAGCGAATGAGTTGTGTTGATGTTGTCATGTGTGGTCTAGCTAATGCTGTTAGAGACATTTTTGTTGTAACGGAGTTAAAGTCTGGTTCAATTTTTAATAGATTTTTTTTAGAAGTGGTATAGCTAAGCTCAAGGTAATCAAAGGCCCATGTCCATGTCTATCTGGAACTTAGGCCCATAAAATATAAAACCCTACAGTTCCACCAAACCCATCAATATATAAGTTCATTCAACTATCACAATTTTCCCAAATCTCTACGTTTTCTCATCTATTGTTCCTCACTTTTGTCTCTCGTTTTTCTCTGTGGGTTTTGGTTTTGATTTCAATGTATGAAATAGTGAGAAGTGCAGTGATGATACTAAACGCGTGGGTCAACTGGTAAAGGGTTGTTCCAGTTTAACACGAGTCTTGAGTTCGAGTATGCAATTGCGTTAAAACTTGGTAGGAAGAGTTTTACCGCCCTTGTATTCTTACTCGACTCAAATGAGAATTAGCCTATGTGTGGTATAAAGGTGCTTATCACATGTCCGCTTCGAAATCTCACGATAAAGACAAGAATTTTAATTCATATGTTTTAAAAAATATTTTATGATATATTTAATAATATAAATTAAAAGTGGGACGAGTTATGGAGCACTGGAATCCCTGTCTCCAAACAAGGAAGAGAGTGACACTGGAAAGGCATTGGGAGGAAGAGTTGAGGACATGGTCGCCGGATTTAGACTCATAAAAGGAAATTTGTATTTAAAGGTATACTAGGAATTTCATAATATTTGGTCCACAAGCAACTAAAGCAAGGTATGTGACAGAATATAAATATTCTATTCAAATTAAAGGTTAAAGTTACTATTGATCCCTCTATTATTCATGATCATCACAATTGATCTCCTACACCAACATGCAATCTCATCACCAATGCCCCAAAACTCATTTTCCATCCATTTTGAGAATTTCGTTAAGTTTCCGTTAGTTTGAAGCATGTGCACGACACATGACCACGACATTACTCTTTTATCAGATGTGTTGTGTTGTTTAGCAGCTACCATAATCACTGTTTTCACAAAACAAATTAGGATCAAACTAAGCTGTCCATAATCACAACCCCACTGGATTCCTTTTTCCCACTCCTATATATAAACTATGTAGTCAAGTAATAGGTTCAATCTAAACCAAGATTAAGGTTCCTAACTAAATATTCATGGTTTTTGAAATAGTAAGCATCTGATATATCTGCATGCCTTGGTTGACAAGTTTTTTTTTACCGTGAAGACATACATACAAAGTTCATTTATGAAAAAACATTGTTGAAGGATTTTTTTTGATCAGTCTCTGCTAAATATTTGAGGGCAAGATAAAAGAGTAATGTTGTCTATGCCTTTTATATTTTTCCATTTTCAAACTATCTGTGAGGGGCTTTTGATCATATTGTGGCCATGGATGGCTTTTGTAATACTAAAGTTGGGATTTATTTGGCCTTTATTGTGGTCATGTGTCGTGCACATGCTTCAAACTAACGGAGACTTAACGGAATTCTCATCAACAAGATAGAAAATGAGTTTTGGAGCATTGGTGATGAGATTGCATAGTTGAGATAGTGTTGGTGATTTAAAAAGTAGTAGGGGATCAATTGTGATGGACATGAATAGTAGATGGATCAATGATAACTTTAACCCTAAAATTAATTGATGAACACGAGGTACGTGTACTTATCATATGTCCTAAAAGTTATAAAGGAGTGTTTGTGTACAATACTTGAACTACTTTGTAATTTATCCTGAATATTTGTTCCTCATCTCCAGTTTGACGGATTTTGTACATGAATTTAACGGAAGTATCAATTTAAGTGGAATTACATGATAGAAACTTTAGATATGGACCATACTCAAAGCAATAAGAAACTTTGAAATAAAATGGAACTATTGAAATAATACTTGGATTTTATCCTGTTCCTTTATATGCTACTTTACAAAGACATATCTAGTTATTCCCTCGTAATGTTAACACATATTGGTCCCCAAAAGTATAAACATCCGACCAATTACAGCTCTAATTGGATTTCATCTGCATCTTCAATATATCTTTAAGAGCAAGAAAACACAATAAATAATTCTTCAATGCTCAGCTGGATTATAGCATGAATCTTGTTTCATTTTTCCAGACTTATCTGTGCTCAGGCTGGCTTAGTTGAAGATGGATCGGAACATGCGAGTCCTCTCCATTAGTGAAACCATTTTCATTTGCTCTGTTCACATCTCTTGTGCTGCAAATCTGTGACTACATATATATGGTTTTGATATATAGTTAGGACCAAATCCATTACTGATTTCACTTGTTACCTTAATAAGATCAAATACCTTCTTGTATAGTTCCATGTTTTCTTCGCGAATGAGGTTTAACTTCTTGTACAGCTCCTCATTTTCCTTCTGAATAAGGTTCCCCTGTAAGTTTGTAACCAATCAGTTACTGAAAATGTATTTGATTACTAGTATTTTGTGAAAGATAAGGTAGTGTTCTTGTAGTAAGACCTTTCTGTTTAGCTCTTGTACCTCGTCGGTTAAAATCTGGTCCTGTAGTTCACAAGAGCCACCATAAAAGCTTTGTATCAAGCAATGTGTGAATACTTTGATTAGGGTTTCTGAATTCTGACCTTTTTCATGCGTACGCCTCGCAAACTCATTTCCAATTGGTTCTCTATATCTTGTAGCTCTTTCACATTCAGACCATAAAGTTGTTCTCCCATCAATTGCCTGTTTATCAAGAAGGAAATGTAGATTCATGTACTTATAATTTAGCTAGTTTCATCAGAATAAGCACATTTTCTTACAAAATTATGTTATTCCAAGCTAAATCAGGAGAAATATTGTACCGATGATTTTCTTGCAAGCTTTGTAGTTGCTGCCTTAAGATTGCAGCTTCCCTTTGCCAGAACTAGCAAGTAAAATAACACAACTTTAGTGTATACACAACATAGAGTATCATAGTATCATGTAATAACAACATAGTCCTCCATTTTTGTGCTCGCAAATTAACATATATAACATGATAGATATATAACATAAGTTTGCTCCGCGTCTAATAGACTTATAGTATTGATTGTTTGGTCGAATGTTATAACTTGTTGTCTCATCATAGTTTTCAAAGTTACAATATTCATACATTAATGTTGCACAATGGTTTGTGAGAACATAACATACCTTGACTTCTGATGTTGAATTAGGCAGTTGCTGATGTTCCTCTTTTACTTTGTTATAATGTTCAATTGCTGATTTCATACTGGCAATTTAGAAAACAAAACCATCATCAAACTTGTTACTTTCCCTATACATATGATCGGGCAGTAGTGATATATATATGAGCATATATAAAATGTGTTAAAATTTAAGCTACAAACAATATTGATGAAGACATGATGGTCCTCACTATTTTCCATGCTTTCTCAGGGATGGCCCTAAACTAAACTTTCCAGCTTTAAGGGTGAGAGTTTTGTAAGTTTCTTCTGAGAGAACTCTACATAGCTTTAAAGGTTATCCCAACTTTTCAACATAAAATGTTGTTAGGAACAAAGCTAGCTATTTTACTTTGGGGCCGATGTGGTATTTCGGTTTTTTGGATCAGATTCAAACCGATAAAGATAATCTGAATCTAATCCTGGTTTGCATCATATCGGACGAAATTTTAAACTTGAAATTTTTAGTGTAAAATATGCAGGTTCGCACTTGCTTAATCATATCCAACCAAAAAATTATTCGGATTTGATCAGATTAAATCATTTTTAAATTAAATTGAAATTTAGATGCCTACAAATTCAGATCCAAATTGTCAGTTCTAACTCGAATCATATGGGAACTTGAAAAGTATGTCTCTATTGCATATAGGACTATATTGAACCTTTCATTTCTGAGCCTCCATTATTAGAACAAACTTTGGAGGTTAAACTAATGGCAACACATGAAACACAAGGAGGATATATAGAAAAAGAAAGATTGGTAAGTAGATGCATTCAGTGGATGGTTCATCATTTTCATTATTTAATACACAACTTGGGTTAGTGGGCAAAAACTTTTGTCATTAGGAATAAATTTGAATTAAGATAAGACCTACTTTAAGACTAATCTTCCCCAAATCAGAAATGCATGTCTTTAACTAATTAAGGTCTTGCTAATTAAGTTGACAAAGGCATGCTACCTAACCTAACACACTCTGATTACAGCTTCTCTATTGGCCATCTCTACATAATTAGGTTTAAAATGGCATACTTATGTTACTAGAATAGTTATTAATTATTATAATCCATATCACATCACTAAAGTTGTATTTTTGGTGGAACTAGGAGATAAAAATACTATATATGAATGCTTAATTAAACAAGATTCTAGAAATGGAATCATCTCATGTTAGTCGTGGGTAATATTTATATCTATAGTTAGCGACTAAAAGAAAACTTTTCAATGCTCAAGAAAATAAGACATCATTACCCTACTTTGGTTTAATAAAAGTTTTGATTTACTGATCATATGTATATGCAAGAGAAAAACAAAGAAATAGATGGTTAGAAACGAATTCCTATAACTAGAGATTATTTGCTATCTAAGAAGAATTGTGTTGCGCCAACGCAAATATCCCTTAAAGTATGAGTTTAGTCTCACGGGTCGGGTTACAAGCTGAATCTTTTACTAATGAAATTAGCATCTCAAATTTGATCATGATTCTAGTTCACTTTCAGATGATACATGACTATATCGATACATTGTGGATAAACTCCTTTATCACACTGCCACTTGATCGAAAGCCGCTATGTAGATTTATGCACATTTCATGACAACCCCACCTTGATTGTATCATTCGCGTGCCTCGCTATCTCAAGATTGCTCAATGACGTTGTTTTCGTTTCTATCTTATATATAATATTGTCAAATTACAGGACTATAATGATGTAGTTTGGTCAATATATTCCACTATGGCACTATTCATCACCTTAGCACCGGCTATATTGTATTTTTTTGGCTCATTCTCAATTTCTTGGTGATCAAACAAACCATTAGTGGTCTATCGATTAGACTGTTGAGGCAAGGCAAAACATCGTGTTATGACCATGACTACAAGTGGTTCGACTTTTCCAATTGATGAATGATTTAGGAGTTCCTCCTCCAAACCAAATTGGTTCCTCTCTTTTGCGACAATCAAGCTGTCTTTCATATTGTATCGAACTAGTTTTTCACTAGTGCACAAAACATATCGAACATAGATTATTATTTTCTCCGATAATACATTCAGTCCAAGCTTCTCCTTCCACAATTCTCCACCCAATTTTAATTGGCAGATATTTTCATCCAAAACCCTTAAAAAAAACGCTTTCATGTCTTACTAGCTAACCTTGGGCATCTCTAACTTACATGCTCCAACTTGAGGAGAGTAACGATGGAAACTTATGCCACAAGGTGTAGTTTTCTTTTTCCTTGCTACTTTGTATATAGTACCTTTCCTAATTTTAAAGTACTAAAGTATAGGATCACAATCAAAGTTTAAGATCCTCCTCTATTAGTTGGGCATATTGCACATAATACACAAGAAACAATTCAACCATTTTAATACAAGATACAATCTTCAATCTTATGACAGTGTATATACATTTCTTGGGCCATGTCTATGAATCCTTTTGGTTATTCACTTGAGGAACATTATCAGTTCCCAATTACACATTTATGTACATAGATCATATAAAATCTTGCAATATTTTTATTTCAAGCTTGCATCAAGAAAGGTTATAATTACATATGTATATAGATCTAAGACATATGATCATGTATACTTACATTCTTGATTTTCGCTCACAAGTATCGGTGAATATATATAATTAATGGGTAAGTTAATTATATAGATTTATGCCAGACATTAGTCTATATTTCCACAATCCCTATCAAATCATGCATATCTAGCTTGACACACATGTAGATAATTATCATATGAATCTCAGAATATTTTCATATCTTCTTCAATGATAGTAGTACAGTGCAATATTTTCAAACTCTGGAGACAAAAGGAATCTAAACAAAAACTTCAGCTAAGTTCTCAAGTTCCAAGAAAATCAAAGAAGGGTTTGAGATTTCATGAACATATATAGAACTCAAAGAAAGCTCAAGATTCAAGATTGGTTCATCATAGCATATCATCTTGGTTAATATATAAGAGCAAAAACTGAATCAAGTTAATAGAGAAAGTGATGTTAAGAGTTCAAACCTGGTGCTAGCAAATTCATAGAGCTTTCCTGTGCTTGAGAAAATCATAAGTCCAACCTCAGCATCACATAGAATTGCTAGCTCCTTGGCCTTCTTAATCAACCCTTTTCTTCTCTTCGAAAAAGTCACTTGCCTGCTCGTTGAATTATCGATCCTTTCAATCACTATCTTCCCTCTTCCCATGCTTAGAATTACTATATTTATATATCCCTCCGGATTAGGGTTCCTGCAGCTACAAACAAATTTAGAACAAAGGAGGGTTTTATATATATTAGACCCAAAACCATCCAAGAATTGGAGCAAATTAGTTGCTGGGTTTGAGCCAAAACAAAGCTTTTTCTTGGAAAATGATTGATGGCTTGCTAGCTTAAGGTTTACATGTGCTCTAAGCTTCTCTCACATCAAAATGCTTTATACCTGGAAAAATACAAGAGTGGTTTTGGTGTGAAAGCAAAACCTCTTAAAAGAAGACTAATTGGGTGCTAAGACCATTACGAGAGTTGTTTGTAATTTGTAACAAATAAAGTCTTAAGGTACTAGCTAAATACTAATAGCCTTACAATTTTTTATTACTTTTGAGTATTCTTATGTTTTTGTCGGTCCTACAAGTTACTGACGCGTTGAAATATTTTTACATTTAATAATTTGGTTCACTAATCTCAACAGATCTAAATAATCGTTTTGTTAACAACCGATCGACACGTTTAACTGAACATGATACGTTTAAATCAATAACATTGTGTTAACAAGAAAATCCGTGTAGGCGTACGTTTAACTTTTACAAATGAACTTTGCATATGCAAATGGAAAATGTAAAATGTAAAATGTAAAATGGGAGGTCTATTGGAGAGTGTTCTCACATGTTACAAGAGACATGTTGCAGAAAAATAGGATGGAACTTTTGTTAATATTCATTTTTAATTAAGCTTCCAAATTAGGCAATAACAGATCATCATATATAGTATAAAATGGGCAGCCAGTTTGAAGTTGAAGATCTGTTCTAAGACTAAAATCTTTTGGATTTTTATATTCAAATTTGACCATATTTTTGGGCTTTCAAGAATCAAGATTAGAATTTAGAATCAACAAGAAACCCTAACAACAATGACTGACACACACATGTGAAGGTCTATTAATTGGCATGCTTCAATGGAGCCTAACCCAATGGCCAACAATCCGTACACCTGAGCCAACAAGCATGCATGTAATTAGCCCAAAGAGTAACAAATTTAATATATTTTCTACTCTTTAAATGAACTAAATACAATATGATGAGCACAAAATGAAGTGTTATTTAAAATCCTTAGTAATACCACCGAGCATTGGGTTAATTGCTAAGACATTGTTCTAGTTTAAGTTGAAGTCTTGAATTTGAGACCAAGAGAAAGCAACTGTCTTTGGTAGGATTCTTTTGCCGCCCTTCAAGGCTTACATATGTTCCCGGCTTAAATGAGAATTGATAGAAGTATGATATGACTTAAATATGTTGATCTTGTGTTGACCGTGGACCCGCTCCGAAAATCTCGTGGTTAATACATACGGTATATTTGTGAAGTATAGTATACAGATGGTGAAGACACCAATAATCATGAGGGTTTGGTAAGGAACTATGTGATTGGTGGAAGCCCATGTGATGTGATTGTACTTTGTTTAACCAATGAGAGATTCGATCTTAACAAACAAACTGTGATGCTTCCCCTAAATCAAGATTAAGGATTAAATTAATGTCCCGAAACCGATATCGGACAGGTGTCAATCATCAACAAATGATGTGAGTTGATTCTCCAAGGAGAAAGGTGATTTTGCTTGTTAGTTTATCATCCCACAATGTTGAAATGCTGCTTTACAGGCTTATGGGTATTTGTTTATATATGGTTTGCTTTTGGATTTGTGATGCTAATTAACAATATTAGCAGGGAAGCACATGAATAAGTTTGTGATAATTACCATCAAATTGATCCATTCAAGGAAAGGAGGATATGTATGTCTCATTTTTGTGTCCCAAGCCCATGTGCTCTCATCTTATGGAGGCTCAAAAGTGAGCACTTCCATCCTCTTCCAATTGTGTATGGATATATATGTGCAGCTAGAAGAAAGCTTAATCGCACGAAAGAGATTCAACTCTTAATTCGCTTCCAACAAGTCTTCGGTCGATACGTTCAAACATAACATAAAAGTATCATAAACAAAAGTTAATATATAAATTTATTTTAAGGATAATTACAAATAATTATCATGTTCTTTTCATCTCTTACGATAAATTACTCTAATTTTTATGTGACTACTCTGAACTATTTTTCACTCATTCTATCTAGTTAATTTTGACATCTTTTCAAAAATGTCAATTTTGGCTGCACAATGATTAGTGTTAGAATACAATGTGAAACGTATAAATGCGAACTTCAATTATAAGTTTAAACTTTTAGTTGAATTTGTTCTTTAACATAATATCATAGTCTTTGTGATCTTTCTGGTTCAAATATATCTTTAATCCAAATATGAATTTATTTCAGACAATGGGCCTGGAAATCATTAGGCTTTAAGGGCTCAAATAAAAACCGAACCCAAAGCAAGCAGTGGTCAATTGAAAAGCCACGCCCATTCGCTCCCAAATAGTAGGAAAAAAAGACTTAATCACTCCCTTGTCTTGTGTAACACTCCCCAACAAGGCAACAACTAGGGTTTTAACGATCAAAACCCTCCAAAAACACACAATCTCTTTCTTCCTCACAAATCCTAACCGGTAAGTGTAGATCTCATCACCGCTCTATTATTTATTTATTTATTTATTATATATACTGTATACATCCTTTTAAAAAAATACAATTTTTGTTGCCGTCTGAGATTATTAACTGTTGTTTCCTTTTGCAGTTTATTTGATCAGTACAATTTGAGTTATTTCTATATAATTTTAAATATATGGAGTCAGTAATCATGATCAGCATGCAGAATTATACATTAATTTTATTTTTTTTTATTTTTTGTAATTCTCTTTATTTTGTTGTTCATTCCAGCTATGGCTGCACAAATGTTTATGGTTCCTCAAACAATGGGTACTGTTTTGTGTTGCAAATGTGGCATTGCAATGCTCCCAAATCCAGCCAACATGTGTGTGATTTGTTTGAGGTCTGAAGTGGACATCACTGAAGGTTTACAGAAGCATGTTGTTGTCATGTACTGCCCCAATTGTGATAGCTACTTGCAGAAAAAGACTTGCATTAAGGCCCAACTAGAATCAAAGGAGTTGTTGGCGTATTGTCTGAGTTGGGTCAGGGATCGAACGGAAAGATATGTTAGGATAGTGAATGCGGAATTTGTTTGGACTGAGCCTCATTCCAAGAGACTTAAGGTTAAGATGACGGTTCGGAAACAGGTCATCAATGGAGCAATTCTTGAACAGTCTTATGTTATTAATTATGTTGTGCAGGATCACTTGTGTGAAGCCTGTGCGCGGGTTCATGCCAATCCTGACCAGTGGGTGTCAGTTGTGCAGCTCAGGCAGCGCGTTTCTCACAGGAGAACTTTCTTTTATCTTGAGCAAATGATCTTGAAGCATGATGCTGCTTCTTACGCTATTAAAATCAAGCAGATGGATTGGGGTATTGATTTTTTCTTCGCCAAGAGGAGTCTTGCTATGGCGTTTATGGATTTTATCAGTAAAGTAGCTCCTGTTAGTACTCGACATGACAAACAGCTTGTTTCACATGATACTAAGAGCAATTACTACAGTTATAGGTATACATTCTCTGTTGAAATATGCCCTATTTGTCGCGAGGATTTGGTCTGTCTGCCTCCTAATTGTAATCTTGGTCCTCTTGTGATATGCACTAAAGTGACAGACATGATAGCTTTACTGGATCCATTCACTCTTAAGCAGAGTTTTTTGGATAGTGACCAGTATTGTAGAACACCCTTTGAGTCTCTTCTCACCAGCAGGCAACTTGTGAAATACTATGTCTTTCAGGTGAATGTTTTTGAGGGTTCTGCTTCCAAGTATATGTTGGCAGATGTTGAGGTAGCTCGTGAATCGGATATGGAGACAAAGTTTTGGGTAAGAACACATTTAGGCCATATTTTGAAGGCTAATGATCATGCTCTTGGTTATGACCTCTATGGGGCAAACACTAACAATGCTGAACTGGACAAGTATACAAGTAAAGGCCTTGTCCTTCCCAAGGCAATTTTGATTAAGAAGTGCTACAAAAGGGAAGGCACGAACAAGTGTGGGAAACCTCGTCCTTGGAAGCTCAAGTCCCTTGGCATGGAAGTTGACGAGTCTATGGGTAGAGGCAATTACCATGAGAGGATGAATTCAGAATATGAAGAGTTCTTGAGAGATTTGGAAGAGAATCCTGAATTAAGGTTCAACATATCACTATATCGCAATAGAGAATACAAGCCATCAGAGCCGGCACCCATGTCTGACGGGGTTGATGAACTGGACGAGTTGTTTGACGATCTTGTATTAAATGATCAGGAAGATGGTGAAGATATTTAGAGGGAGTGACTGTAAGTTGTATTCTTCTTTGGCTTTATCATCTGAGTTTCAACAGAACATAGCTAGTATTTGTGTTTCTGCTTTGCCTGAACTTTTAGGGAGACTATTTGGGTGATTCTCTCATGTAGTCATGTGTATTCTTTAGTTTCAAAATAATGAAATAGTTCATACTTTTATTTATCAAATTATCATTATGTGGTCATGAAGGCTTTTTTTCATCTACTAATGGGTACTGACTTAACTTTGTCTACTTCTTTGAATGGAACAATCGACAAACTCTTTCTTCTGTTAGTCTATATTTCATATATAGTACATAAGCAATTGTAGCAATTTTTTTTAGTTCAGTTTCTTAATTGCAAGGATTTATTCCTTGATCTCTCAAGCAGCAATTGTAATTATGATATAATATATTTCAACTGCTCCATTAATTCATAATCTTAGAGACCTCTGATATGATTTCGTTCATCCCTAGAAAGATGAACAATAAAATAAAATGTCATGATCACTCTATTTGTTCTTTTATTTTAACACTTCAAATTTGACACCATTATGCAGGCAGTGGGTATGTATAATCGGTCTCTCCTATGAATTTTTAGAGATCTGGTATAATCAATTCTGAAACTAATAATGCAATTGTGTAAGCTCAATATCCCCATTACAGAACTAGCTCTTCTCTCTGTCTGTCTCCATGACCAAAAACCGACCAAGTTTAAATCTCCGTCTCCTTCCCTCAGTTCAGTTAGTTTCATACAACATTTCTTGCTTTAAGCGAAATACAAAAGGTGGAGGTGAACTGAACCAATAATAACTTCCTTGATGTTGAATTTGTTATTTGAATCCTAATATAGTTCAAGTAAGAATAAAAATTGGTACACGTAACCCGGGAATATATTTGTGTGTGTGTGTGTGTGTGTGTCGACTGAGGAAAGTTAAAAATATATTTAATAAAATGAAAAAAAGAGAGGCTAAAACTGCATTGCTTGAAATACATTAAAAGTCCTCAAATCCAAACACAGTTTATGAGTATTATAGGGCATGACCTGTTATTGCCAAACTAGAAAGGGATCTCCTGTGAGGAATGACCATTTTCCTAGGAGTGAAGCCAAGAATATTTGCAGAAACTGGGGCAGGAAAAGCAGTTGTTAGAGGAAAAGTCAAGAATCTAAACTGTTACTTCCTCCTCATTTTTGCTCAGAATCTGAAATCATCCACTTCCAAGTAATATCCTGCTTCAATTTAACTCACTATTCTTCATCATTATATGTTGCACTTGTTATGCTTCGAAGTGATTTTTCTTCCAAAATTCTGGTTTTCTTTTGCAGCGAACTTTTATCAAGGCCATTTTTAATGGGAGGTTTAATGGCTCTGCATTCTGATTCTTGTGAACAGCATATAATTTGCACCCACTGGTATGATATTACAGAGTATAATTTTGTATTAACTATATTTTCATGAGGTTCTATTTCTGTTTGGTTACCGAGTGAATGTAAATAGATTACAAACCTGATTTTCAAATTTTATTGGTCATTTGAAGATGATGAGATGTTGGGTAGTTTGTTAACTTGTTATGATGTGTACCGGAAATAATTAATGCCTGCACAAAGTTTCTTAAAATGATTTCGCTTGAATTACACGTAATACAAAATTGGTTTGCGAACTGTGTTGTTTTCTTGTATGATTTCAGAAGTATGATAATGTCTAGCAAATGAAGTGTTAGGTTCTGTTTCGCTAGTCATGGCTATGCATCTTGATATGTTTATTAATCTGATCATAGGATGAGGAAGGAATAGTAACATGGTTGGATGTTCCTTTTTTATTTATTTATAAATTTAAAAAATATACGGAAGTAATTGAAAATTTCTTGAGTCTCTCCAGCGGAAAAGCCATTCTGGCCCCAAATATTGATTTGCATATTGCACATTGTTCTCGGAAGCTGGAAAAATGTAAAGTTTGTAAGGAGATGGTTCCAAAGAAGCATGCCAAGGAACACTTCTTAACGACACATGCTCCGGTCTCTCTCTCTCTCTCTCTCTCTCTATATATATATATATATATATATATAACATTTACTA
>JAYMTF010003931.1:0-14161 GCA_036897485.1 Pelargonium nanum | reverse complement strand
TCAATTTATATATGAATTGGAATATTCCGTTAACTTTAACGGAAATTTTGGATGAAAAAAAGTTTGACATACTTCAGGGTAGCCAGTAATTAGTTTCAATACTTGAGGGTAGCCAGGGTTAAAAGGTATATAGTTGAGGGTTGGTATGTGTAATTATCCCTATAAGAAAATACTCATTTTAAGACGAAAACAAAAACTACATACTAGTATTTATTTTAAGATAGAATGAGTGATATATTTTCAAACTCATTTTAAACAGAAATTACTCACATAGATATATTTAAAAAAATCCAGGTGTTTGATGAAGAGAGAAGCGGTTGGTTTGTTAAATTATAGCGATTTGATTGACCGAATTGTAGTTTTAGTTCCCAAAAAAGTGTCAAAATTCAAGGGAACGGTGGGGGGCATTGATAACAATAAAAGTGGGGACCAGAACATAAAAACAAATTAGATATTTATTGGGGGTTGCATTTATAATATGCGGTGTGAAAACGACGTCGTCTCTGCAACACTCTTATCTACTCCTTCCTGGCTATGACTCAGATCTCTGTTACCACCAGAATTACTGGAATTGGGTTTCCATAAATAGTAAACGGTCCCATTCCCATTATTTGTCTCTAATTAAATAATTAAATAATTACGTGATGACGTGTCACTATATATTACCGATAACCCATCACCTATGGCGTATTTTAGACGCATTTCGTGCTTTAATTTGGCTTCTAGTCCAAAAATTACTATACGTAATTTGCTGATTAGTACAATTTCAACATCACTAATCTAATCATAATTTTATAATGTTTTTTCTTATTTATATTAGGTTGTTGAGGAAAAAGAAAAAGAGGATTGACCCAATAGGGTTGCACCACGTGGCAAAATAAAGCTAAAAGAAATAAAAAAAAATAATAATGACCTTGATTAGTCAACATCAAGAAAATGAAGGACCCACCAAGAAATAATAAACATTCCTTGGTACCATGATAATCTCATTGTTATGAGTGGAAAATAAGTATTGGGATCCCATATCTATGTGCCAACCTTAGGAATCAATCATTTTATATAATGCTCTCACAATATTTGTCCATGTGTACAAATATATGGTGGGTTTATCCTGTTTATTTAGGAGAGACGGATTTGCTAGTCGACTGTTTAAAATATAACTTCAAACAACTTACAACCACGTAGTGAAACAAATACATAATTGAAGAATATTTAATTTGTAAAAATTGATCATAAAATTGGTTTATCCAAGAGCATGTTGATAAATAATCTCGTCAACCATAAAAACTAGTCTTAACAATGCATTCATCAATCAATGAAACCATGGGTGAGTAACTCTGTAACTTATTACCATAAGATCATAAACAGGAGCCCAACTAGTTTCTTAAATGGCTCCACCAGCGTCACTTCTCAAACACAAAGTAAGGTCGTTCAAAACTGTCCACATTTTGATGAAAAAATAGAGCAATTCACCAGTTTTCTTGAAGACCTAACTGATCTGACATTACTGTAATTTCTAGCAACAGAGCCAACACCGCCGACAATAACACTAAGGATCCTTGACCCGTCAATATATGGTTAGTTGGGTGTTCTATACAACCAAAAAAATATATATTTTTAATAGTTGTTATCATATAGTAGTATTAAATTATGTGTTATCTTGTTTCAAATCATGCACCAACATTTTCATGGGCTAGAATCAAATAATAGTAGGATTGATTGAAGTTTTCTCAACATGCTAAACTCAAGAATAAAATCATGCCAACATGATGGATAAGAGATGGTTTGATTTAATTTGATCCTTCTCAAAAAGAAATATACTAAATAACCAATAAAGGAACACCTATCAATGGAACTTGGCCAAGTAGTCATGGACTTCCTTTTTCTAGTGAAACCTTTGGGTAGGAAGGACCAGAAATTGACTATTTTGAGAGAGATAGAGATACAAAAAATGATAAGAAAAAGGCAAAAAGTTATGGTATTTGATTCACCAAGCTATGGATTCCACCAACTTTATGCCATTTAATTTATATATGAAAATACCCAAATCTTTAGAATAATTAATATATAGATGAAACTTTGCTTCATATTCAAAATTTAAATAAAATATACAGGATTGATAGGTTATTTTTAACAAACCACAAAAAAAATGATAATTAGTTGAGCAATCATATCATTTTTCATGAAAAGTAATTAATCACCTATTTATTTTAAATGAGTGCCTAATTTGAAAATAAAACTCTGAAGTTAGGAATTACCCGATAGAGTAAATAGACTTTTATAGATTTTAAAGGCCGTAAAACATTAAAACAATGTCACGATATTTGTAATGTGAATGAATGGCAAGCATGGCTCTTGAATGGATAATATAATTTATCTGAGATTTTAAATTTTATAATAAGAGGGCCATACATATATAATGTTGGAATTGTGATTTGTGATTTGTATGGAATTGGTAGCAAATTGTGGTTTTTGTCTTGACAGTCTTGATTTTAGAAGAAGAACAAAAGTTGTAGGGTTGGGTGATTTGTCATTATTGAAGAACTAATAAATAAATGCATGTGCCTTCATACAAAAGCTTTAACTTTTAAGAAAGGGAAGGTTTGGTAGGTACTTCTGGTGGGGCTGTCACTGCACATTGCCAATTGCTGGCTGTTTATGGGGCATTTATTTTCCAATTCCAGAACTAATATTAGTAGATTGAAAATAGGTATGAGTAATTATATAAGCGACAAAACCATTACGAAGTTTCAAGTGATTGACTAATTCAAAGCTCCGTAGTTTTCTAATAATAAGTGAAGATCTTAAGATCACTCATTCTCAGTTGCTTATATCTATATGTGAGGAGCGGCTGCCAAGAGGGTGGTTAAAGAATAACACAGATGAGACCACCTTTGCAGGATCTGACAAGGTCGGAGTGGGATGGGTTGTCCAAAATTTCTCAGGATGGTGCTGTGTGGAGGCCGTTGTTCGTGGCAAGGAAGGGTCGAAGCCGGTTTGGTGGAGGCACTAACATTAGAGAAGCAATTAGATGGGTGCTCGATTGAGGTTGGTTAGATGTGAATCAGATGCTCATGTAGTAGTAAATGCAATTCAGGTAGGGGAAAAATGATTCGTCTTCAGCATGATTATTTCTCCGAGTAGCTCATATTTTGGCTAGATTTTATGGATTTCTGTAAGGTACTGTAACTTGGATTGAGATGTTAGCCCAAACCGAGGTCATGTCCTTCCTGAACATGAAGCGGGTTGAATAAATTTTGAGATAGTTTTATTCAAATGAAAAACTACGCAGTTTTAAATTAGCCACTTACTCATTTCTATGCTATGGGTGCAGCTGACGTAACAGTAAACAAAAATATAAACTTTTTGTTTAACAAACAACCTTGTAGGGTCTGTTTGATTTGTTTTGGGTTTGGGCTTGTCACCAAGAACCATGCTGTATAATATTTGTAGTAGTGCCTAATGACCCAAAGGCCAAGCCCAACTCTATGATGTTCTATAAACTAATAGCCCAAGCTGTTGTGCAAAAAACAGCTAAACCATGGGCCTTTGAGGCCCAAACTTATGTTTTGATATTTTCATTGGGAAAACCCAAGGTCATGAGGGAGAAGAAAAAAAATGATATTACATCATGAAGATTTACAAAGTTTGAGAAAGAAGTTATTCAAATTTTGTGGCACAAATGGCTGTAATTTAGTTTTGGTGTTAGTTTAGTAGTAATAAAATCAGTATGTGATTGCCAAACACAGTTTTGATGTTATAAGGATATAAATATGAATTATTTAGAAAAATAAGATCATAACAATTCCCGAAAATTACTATGAAATTAAAAAAATCGTAATCGAACATCCGATCACAAAATTACAAACATTTTAAGTTCAAGTAGTAATACATCTGATCTTATTTTTCTGTCAATAAAATCGTAATCTTTTACATATTACAGATTATCACACAAATTCGTTTCAATAAATTTGTAAGCGCGAAACATGTGAATCCAATTCCAAATAGTGTTTTTTCAATAAAATATAAAGACAAAATCATTGCCAACAAAAGAATAAAAAAAGCAAAACAATTATCTGAGAGAAGAGAACCATTTAAAAAGTGGTTGAGTGAGTGAAGCAAAGCAAAAGAAACAAAGAAAATAGCAAAATCCAAAGAGAACAGAAACAATACGGCACGTGCACAGCGAAAGGCGTCACCTCCTCCATCCACGTGTCATTTCTTCTTTGACTCGTTTCAGTATCCGATTAACAATTTTTATTTTATTTTATTTTCATAAAATCATAATCTTTGTTTCTGTGTTGTTCGCGAGTGAGTGTGTAAAAAAGAGATTGTCGGTTAGCGACCAAACCTGCCGCCACGTATACGAGGTTGACGTGGACAGGAGTTACGATTCCATACCCATCACCACCATCACCATTCATCGACCATCTCTCCGTCTACTTCGCTCGATAATCTAATTTTCTCAATCTCTCTGCTTCTTCTCCAAAAATATCTATCTCTCAACAGTCACGAGTTGTGACCGACCGTTTTTTTGACCGTTATTGACCGACCGTACACGTCCGGTGGAGGCTGCTCCGACCCCAAAATTTGGGCTTTTTTTTAGCCGTTGACTCTGTGGTTAATATGGGGAAGAGAAAGAGAGCTTCTGTTTCGGCTCTTCCTGCTGACGATGATGCTCGAGCTTCTGCTTCTCGTCCTGATCATGCCCTCCACCACCAACCCATTTCTCCTCCGGCTCCGGGTATTCTTACTTTTTTACTGTTTCTGTTTGTTTCCCGGGAAATGTTACTCGAATTGAACCTTTTTTTCTCTTTGATTGGTTTGGGTCTGATTAAAGGTTTTAGCTTTTGATCCTAGGGTTTGTTTTCTGTGCCTTTTTGATTCATTATTCATCTGGGTCTTTGTTTGTTGCTCCATTTGCGTGTTGAAAAGTGTGTTTGGTGCTCAAATTCCTTGTTAATGATTAATGTTGGGATGAAGAATGATTTTTGCTTTCCTTTGTTGATTTTGATGTAAATTGTTGTGGGTTGATTTGATTAGAGCTACAATTGTGGTTAAAGGGGTAGTTTATCAGGGTTGGTGTATGGGATTGAAATGGTTTTGTAGCTAGCAGAGCTTAGTTGCAAATTCAGAGAGACTATGTGTCTATGATTGAATTTGGATGTTCTTTAAGACATTATTCAATTGACAGAAAAAGCACGCCTTGTGGAAACCGGGAGCAGAAAGCTATAAAACCCTACTGAAAGGATCTTTCTCCCGTTCTTGTTCTTTAATGGGTTTGTGGATTGTTTAAAAGTTGATTGGTAATTCTGCTGTGTTGGTGCATTTTTGTGTGATGGCATTGCAAAAGATAATGACATATTGTTTGGAAGTCTTTTCACACTCATTGCAACTTGAGGATGCAGTCTTTATATTTAAGTGCCGGATACCAAGTTGGAAGTCAATTTATGGTATACTATTTGTAGATTTATGTACATTGTCCATTTCTTGTTTTATCCTCCTTGTCTTGTTTTTATAAGCAGATTCACTTATCACCCAACTGCTTGAAATTTATTATAAACATGGTTAAGCAACAATGTTTTCTGCAAGTGAAATCGTCTGCTTTCCCTTGTCATCTTCTGTTTTGTCGTCCTCATTATTGGATTAGATGTGTTGTATCTAGATGTATTTCCGACCATTTCTCATCTGACATTGACATGCGCTCGTCTTCATAATAGAGTTCTGTTTGGTGCTCTATCTTTCAACTCTTTCAAATAACTAATTTAGAAACATCCTCTGCAACCGATCTTGTTTTGGGACATTCCATACAAAGTTAAAGGAGGTTAATATTTTAATATCAAAATCGGGGCTATCACAAAGTTTAACATTTACTATGGTTGACATTTTGAAGTATTTAGACGGCTTACCTGGTTAAAATGCTCTCTCTGGTAATATATTATTGTCCTTTAAACTGAAACGAGTCTGAACTTGGACTTATAATTTGTGTAAATGCACTTTTCCTTCAATTCCTAGCTTTGTTGGCCTAGTTGCTGCTGAAGTGAATGATCCAATGGTGGTTGTTAGAGAATGGTGCCACTTCCCCAACATTTCATATTTTCTCAAAAACTTGTATACCAATTGACACGTGTTGTTTTGTTGTCAATATTGCAGACGCCATGCCATGCTCTTCTGGAATGGAGTTATTGTTGAAAGAGGTTAGTTTCTGTTTGTTACAAGAAAGTTCTGCAGAGTTCTCCTTCTCTCTTAATATTATAATCATTTTTTTATGTATGATATAGTAGAATAGTTTTTATTTTTCATCTGAGAGTACCTTATGGTTGATGGGAGTAAAATATTATAGATTGGATTTATGGATTAAGTAGGAATTACCATTTTTTTCTTTTCAACTCATTTTATGGCCATATTTACTTCTTTTTTTCTTTTTCTTTTTGTAGAATTCTTCACATTCAGTTGACTCTAGCGACCCAAAGCCTCCATCATCTGTTATGGATATTGCTGACAATAAGATATTGAATGACCACAATTCTATTGGACATCATCATTATGGTCTTGGCCGTTCAATATTCTTAAAGCGGTCTCGCCATTACTTTGGCCATCAATATTCCCGGCGAAACTCAGCCAACCATGCTAATGCGTCAACTTCTCATGGGAAATTTATTCCTGTACGTGATGAAAAACTCTCTTTCAAGTTAGCTTCTCAATGCAATTCAGATTCTGGAGGCCAAGCAGGTGATTATTTTACCCATCATTCAGATGAATTTATGAATGTTGAATTTGTTTTTATTTATATAGAACAATTTTTGTTGTGCTGGATGATAATGTGTCTGGCATTGGTGTTTACAATGCTACATGTAATGCTTCTTTCAAGTCCGGGATCTACATATGCCACACAATCGTGTTCAAATATAGGCTTGTTCTAGCAAATGTTTCTGACACAAAGACTAGAGGAAACTCTGTTTATCGCTTAACATCAACTATAACAGAAAGTTCAATGTTGCCATTCTACGAACATGGCATTAGAATTCCTTTGGTTTGAATTTTCCAAGACCACTTCAAGAGGTTCAGGTTGACAGACACTATGTGATGTTCTTACGATTTCTCATAATGATTTGTTCCCCCATTTCTTCCAGAAAATAGAGAAAAGCCATATTTCAGGACAGAGAGAATCAGGGCAAGTTCCTTGATAGTGGACGCGGTATCAAGTGAAATGGTGAAGATGGTATGTGGGATCTGCCACAAGCTCTTGAAACGGAAACCTTTTAATCTTGGAAACACATTATCTTCTAGCGAACTCTCTGTTGTGGCAGTTTTAGTTTGTGGCCACTTCTATCACGCAGACTGTTTGGAGCAGAGAACATGCCTTGAAGATAGACGCGACCCAACTTGCCCTGAATGCATGGGCCTTCTCTCAAAGAACGATGCTTCAAGAGGACAAGAATGATCACATAGATGAAGACTTGCACTTTTGGTACCGAACATCTAAAAGAGAAATGATATACTTAGATGATTGACTTCAATAGAAACGTTAGCGGGTGATCCATTTCTTGCTGACTGCAGACCTACACGATAAGCATTTGATTTTGCATTCTACTGCACGTTTTGCGACGGCTAGAGTGTTGAAGTCCCATCATTTTGGATGCGTTTTCAAGTTTTTTCTCTAGGTGTTGTACTGCTGTAAGATTTGCTGGTGCACCATAGTTGTATTTTTGTAAGAATGCATTTTAGGTGATTTTCTCTCTGGTTAACATTCACAACTGACACACTGTGATAGAGGTATGCTGTTATTATGAGTCATTTACCTCTGTGATGGTAAACTTGGAATTTTTGTATTTGATATTGTGATGTTTCACTATGTATCTCATATTGGTATTTTAGAAGCTGATGTTAAAGAGAACATACAAGTTACTGATGTTTATTAAGTTAATATTACATTGAAAATACATTTTTGAATTCAGAATACAAGAGAGAGCTTATACTAACCTATTTTTATCTTCTGTTCTTTGTCACTGTTGTTGGAGAAATTGTAAAAAATGTTGGTACACTCTTCAAACAAATCAAAACCTAACATTTATTTAAAGAGGATTGTTGCCATTCCAAGCAATAAGAGGACCATTTCAAGATGCAATTAGTAATGTACACAGAATCAGACCATACATTCCAAAATTTTATAGCATAAGCAAGCAGCATTATCTCTGATAATCTGCACATATCTCATTGATCCAAATAGGAATTCTTTATAAAAATGAATATCATCAACCTGACATAAATAAGATCTGTAAGAGCCAGCTCAAGTCAACACCTCTATAAACAAATTCCAAAATTTGGGTAAATATGAAGATCCAAAAGGAAACCCTGGCTAACAATCGTAACAGTCTGAGACAATCTAAAGATTGCGACAATTATTCAGAACACAAATGCATGGCTAATCAGATGTGTTACGACTTGACTAGAGACTATACCAAATACCTAGTGCCCACGAATCTGTACAGAGTAATACGTACATAAGAAAAAGGACTCGCCTAAAGTGCTATAAAGTTTCCTTGCATGTAGCCTTGTTATGCCCTGCTCCTTTGCACCTGGTACAAAAAATGGCCCTCTTCTCTACTCCCTGATTTTTGGTTTGTTTTTTCTTTGGTTGGCTTGGCAGCTTAGAAATGCAAGGAGGAAGTACACTAGGCTCAGCCTCTGAGTCAGCTTTTTCTTTACTCAAAGGGTTAAAATGAGCAACAACAGGGTTTATGGTCTCAGAATACGTTGAATGGAAGCTATCAGCTCTGAAGTATCTTGAACAATAATCGTATACACTCCTACCCGTGGCATTAAAAACAGCAATTGCATGGCGACAAGGTAGCCCGGTCGCTTTCCATCCCAAACAGCTACAGTCCCATTTATCAATGTCCACAACATTAATGGAGTCATTATTATGAACCTCAAACAGGGTTTTAGTTGAGATTAATACTTTTAAACCATATCCTTTTACAGTCTCTTCCTGCAATTTCTTCTCCTTGGAAGGTGTTAGCTGTGTACGCCACTCACTTGAATCTAAGCGACGGGCATTTACTAACTCCATTATCTTACATCTTAGCACTTCCACTTTCTGTATGATAGGTAGCTCCCTCACTTCCTCTATCCAGTTATGGTAAGACTCTGAAGTGTCCAAAATAATATGATTATAGCGCTCACCCTTAAACACAGCATTTGTCCAATATGCAGGGTCAATCTCCATGATCCAATCATAAGCATGTGAAGACACCCGTTTAATTTGTTCAGTACACATTTTAAAACCATCAAGCCGGACTGCATGAGCAGCAGCCACAAAATTGCCAGGCAAAGAACCTCTTCCATCTCCATGGAATGGACCCTTCAAGTTTCTCTTAAAGCTCCTTAAAAGGTGATAGAGAGAGTACCCATGGTGAGCATTTTCAAAGACTTCAAGCACAGCTTTCTCCAGTTCATTCTCTCTGTCAGAGACAAAAGTTAAGGGTTGCGGAGTTGACACCACAGGTTTCAACTGCTCCAGAAACCAATGCCAATTATCATTGTTCTCAACATCTACTATAGCAAACGCAACTGGGAAAATGCCATCATCCCCATCCAGTGCAGTAGCAGTCAACAAAATCTCTTGGTATTTTGATTTTAATGATGTAGAATCAAGGAAAAGAAGGGGGCGGCAACCTCTCTGGAAACCCCGCATTGACGCCTGAAAAGATACAAAAAGATGCTGAAATGCATTGTCTTCACTTGTGGAAATCTTAGCAATACTGCCCGGATTAGCCTCCACCATCTTCTCACAAAACCAAGGCAATTGATTATAAGCATCTTTATATGAACCCTGGAGTTGCTCCCTGGCTTCTTCAATTGCACGCCACACTTGTGCATAGTTAAGCTCAATCCCGAAGTCTCGAAGAATGCCATTAGCAATTTCCTTCGGTTTGTGATGTGGACTATCCCGTAACCTGTCTTTTATGATACCCACCAACCAATTCTTTGTTGGATGAGCCATTTTCCAAGATTCCCCGCCACACGTGTGTAACTTATTCATCTTCTTTATCCTAAATGAATGAGCAGATGGGACCCATGATGCATGAATCTTCCAAGAACAACCTTCAGATGCACATCTGCCACTTGCACGATTAGTATCATTCTTTTTAAACTTGTACATAAAACGATGGGCAATGGCATATTTCTGCAGCGCGTCACGAAATTCAGAAACACCTTTGAAATCCTGGCCAACACCAGTGATACCGTCTTTCCAAGAAGCAACCAATTTCTCCAAGGAAGCATCTCCGGAGCTTGAATGGGTAGAGGAGCAGTTTAAATCATCTTGCCAGGGCGAACCAACTTGTAACTGCTCCACGTCATTGCCTACTTCAATGGGAATGTTCTTCATTGTAGTTTTCCTTGCCTCCTCATCATTGTCAGCAACAGCAACAATGGTGGGACCATTAGCACCAATCTTCCAGGATGCAGTGCGCCTTCGCTTCTTAACGGTATCAGCAGGAGTGCACAACATATCAATCATATATGAGCTACGAGCAGTCTCATCAGCAATAGGATTGGTGGGTGAGGAACCAGCAGCTGCAGTTTTGTGAGCAGAAGTGCAGTTAGGAGAAAGGTTAAAGGGTATGCCAGCTTTGATGGGGCTTGGTGTAGTAGCATTTCCAGCTATTATACAATCACGAGATGTTGATATAGGAACATTAACAAGGGTGTCAGAAGTAATTAGTGGAGTAGCAGATTTAGGGCCCAAAGCCGTATTTGTTGCAACAGGAGTAGAGGCTACTCCTCTTTGAGATGGAGTGGCAGGCGTCATACGTTCGGCTGCTTTTATCACAGATGTTCTGCAAGTGTTAAATAAAGTAAATCAATACAACTAAAAAAAAAAACATTTCAGCAATAACCAGCTACTCATCAATTACCATGCAAACTAAGAGTATGTAAGATAAATAGGCAACTGCCAGTGCTACAAGGAAAAATAGCAGCCAATCCAATAACCAGCTACCAGTTTGCTTCTTAATACAGTAGCAAACGTATCTACAACTGTACAATTTACCAAAATTGCTAACAAAGTCGCAACGGAGAGAATTGTTTTTAAAGTATACAAGGAAAGAAATTTAATGAACATGTCCATGATCTGTGCTCCTATAAAAAGGAAAGAAAGAATAAATACCTGCCAGCATACATGTTCAAGGCTTCAGTATCAAACCCCGTTCTGCCCGTAAGAAAGATATCAGCTGTTACTTCATCTCCATGGAAATCATACATTCTCTTTAGGTCTTTGTCATTGGATAAGGTGATGAGAGTTCGCCTATTTCCCGGGATAAAATACTTGATGCACAGACTTTTATATTCCAAATTGCACATTTCAGCTAACTTTAACTTTAGATCATCAAAAATGGTTTCCTGACCAATATCTAGGGCATGTGCATCTCCTCCAGTATATAACAAGGATCCATCATCTTTTGTCACAAATTCACCGCCAGACTGGCATATGAGTATAAGCTTTCCCTTCGCCATGCATATAACTTCAGAGTGTCGAACAAACAGAAAATGACACGTTATTTGCACAGTTTTCCAGTCTCCAAATTAGCAACAATTAATTTTTAATATAAAATGCCTCTCACGAAAACCATACAAAATGTCCAAAACCACTATCAGAACAGAAAGCATACAAAATACATTAGCCATGAAGACATTTCGAACTAAAGTACTGGAGAATATACCATCAATAATGAATTCGCTCATTACATTAGAAAGCACAAAAACATGCCTGGCACTGACTGACTGACAGACATGTGTAGAAGCCAAGATACTTTGGCATAAAATAAAAACAACTTCAATGATACATTCTATCTTAAACTACTTTACCTACAACCTATAAAGAAGACAATTTTTTATCATATAATTCTCTGGAGAACAGAACAGATTAACAAAAATATCATGATTTGCTAATTCTTATGTGGAAAAAAGTATGTGACAGAGATATTCATTGAGTGAATGGCAACATTGGCAATGCAATAGGTGAAAAGATTTGTCAATTACTCCCTCCGTCCCAAAATAAATGTCCAATTTTCCATTTTTTAAAGATTAAAAATTAGTTAGTTAGAATTGGTTTTCTATGCTTATGCCTCATTGTAATCTTGTTATAACAAATTCAAGGTATTCTAACTAACTTATCTTAGGGATATTGTTGGTAATGCATGCATAACTAACTCTCTAAAAAAAGAAAGTGGACAATTATCTTGGGACAGAGGGAGTATTCTGTTTCTAAAAGATTGTTTATACTTTTCCTACCATAACATTCAACACAAGACTCAATAATAGTAAAACCCTACATGAATGTATAACCCCAAGTCAAGGCAGGACAATCTCAGCAGGAACTTGCAAAAAGAACTGAACAGATTGGTATAAGGGCTTTAAAGATGGAACAAAACAACTAATATGCAAAGTGTAAACCAATTTAGCAAGGGACTTCTCAAGCAAATTGAAAGAGTCCTCCAACGCACTTCCGGAGAGAGAGATCCAATATCTCAGAAAACTCACATGTCATACTTATCAACATGAAAATCCCTAGTAAAGTTATATACCATGGAGACCGGCCATCAATTATTTGCTTTGTGCACAATCATAAAAAATTCCGTATGTTATGCTCCCAACTTATGCTAACCTATGTTATGTTGTAAAATGAAGCATAAAGCCAAACAAGATAGAAACTCACTACAACACCCAGACACGCTACATATGAAGATGCGTCCACAAATGTAAACCAACAATTACGGTTATACATGTAGAACTATGTAATCTCAGCTAAGAAACATGCTCAGCACCTCAGTCGAAATTCTCTCCACTTATGCTAACAACTTAGTACTCCAACAGCAGACCCCAACTGCAGTTACATTACATTATTGTGGCACTGCAAATCTTTCACTCATCACAGAGAAAGAAAAAAAAAAGAGAGGTTCAAACTAAATAAATAACAGCCTAGCAAAACAAAGCTTAAGAAATCATTCTATGGTAATACAGCAGCATAATTACCATCACAACATCACAGTATTAAAAACAACGCAACGATTACAAAGCTTCGGATCATTCTATGGTCTTTATTTACAGAACACAAACTTGTAATACCAATGCAACAACACAATCACAACACAAACATCAACAGAAACCACAACAACTACTTGGTGTGATAAATACAACATCAAACTGAAGTCAATAATGCTAATTGATCATTGATCATTGATCATTGATCATTGCAACTTCCATTGGTCCAACTAAAAACACTTCCCTAAAAAAGTCAACTAATCCCAGAATGACACTCATCAAACCAGAAAATCAAATAGAACTCAATTGATCATAAATCATCAACTCAGAGTAGGTATTGAACTACAGATTGAAAAGCGTTATCAACTAATCCAATGCTAATCAATATCGTTTTCAGGAAAGAATATCACAATTGGAACAAAATCAATCTAAAAATCGGATATTAGAACGATCATGGAGAAGGAAAAAAGTGAAATTGGAACTGCAGAAGGGCTTACCTTGGGATGGAGTGACGTTGAGGGGCTTGCGGGTGAACTGAAACCCTAAATTTTGGGGCTTTTCGAAAATTGGGAGAATATGGTGAGTAGTTGGAGAACGAAAGAGCAAGGGCGTTTTTCGAAGATAAAATACTTAAAATAACTGGGAGCAGGGCTGGATCTGAATAATCTCGATACTGGAGGGGCTAATCTGAAAATTTAGAAAGTCTAATTTAGAAATTTTGTTAATTGAGGGGTGTGGTTTCAATTTTTAACATCAAGTGGTCCTTTTGAGTTTTTAAAGTACCCATGCATTTAAATCACTGGAATGGGGAGTCCATCACCTATGAAATCTATACCATTATTTATACACACATATATATTTAAGAACTTTATACATAATTATCTAGATCTAATCTTTCGTAGTACCTAAATTTAAGATGTCACAAACACCCTACAGTTCAAGTGGTCTGAGCACCACTTAATCACCGTTGTGTCTCGTGTTCGAGTCAAAGTGGAAAATAATATTCTAAATTAAGTGAGGTTAGATGATGTATGACAGATAATACATATAAACTAGTATATAACCCGTGCGTTGCACGGGCTAGTAAGGGTTTATTGCAATATAAATTTATGTG
>JAYMTF010003930.1:0-14162 GCA_036897485.1 Pelargonium nanum | reverse complement strand
TCCTACGCATATCGTTAGCACAAGCCCTATTTGATATCTATGCAATAAAGTCCTCGTAGGACTAACAAAAGGAAGGGCACTAATGACTAATAGGAAGTTTTCCGATTCTAATTTTAGTAAGCTTGACCTAATTAACTCGGGGTGGTTTGAGTCTTATTTTCATAAGGAGTTTCTAGAGGTTCAAATCCAACAAGAAGTTAACCTTACATGAATTATCGAATATTCTATCAATTATCTGAAAAATCTTATACTAGGCTCTTTCTAGGAGCTAAAAAGAGTTTTTTTGTCTCGTTTGGAAGAAAGAATAAACTACCCTTAACAAACTTGGTATAATAATGACAAGTACGAGAGGATAAATCCTTAGCTTTTATCAAATAACATAAGATTCTCTGAAAGGGAAAGGGTAACTACTAGGAGCACCCCCTTTGTGAAGATCTAGCAAGCGATCAAGATATAATTAATAGGTTGAACATTAGATAGGGCGAACTACAATTCTATGTAAGCTAGGATTTTTATCATTAAAGATGGAGACCGTAGGTTTATAGCTGGTAGTAAGATAAACGTCTTTCCTGGTTAATAACCTAAGACCCTAAGTTTTAGTAAGCATAGAGAAAGGAGGTCTGACTCGTTACCAGACACATAGGTTTAGTCTTTTTGAAATAGAAAAGCTTCCTAACTAGCGCTATCGAGACCCGATCCTATACTTTTCTTTCGCGTGGGTAAACAGAACTCTCTTCCTTTTAAGCTAGAAATATATGGGCCTGTTAAGAGGGTACTATCATTAAATCTTGTTTACAAACAAACTTAAATGTGCGCTAAACCTATTAATTTAATCGAGGAATGCTTGTAAGAAAGGTTTGGTACTGGCGAGATTGCTCTAAAGGAAAAGCTGTAGACCCGGTCTAAAAGGCACCTCCGAACACTTATAAAGACAAACCTAATATGAAGGATACAAAAAATATACTACACTTCATATTACAGAATAAGGCAAGGACTGAGGATATTTTTAAACGGAGCTTGCTGGAGTAAAACTTTACCTAATACTCGATTCTAATGGAACTTTCTTTATTCCAAATAAATTAGGAAGTACCTTCGTAACTGCTGAGGGAGACTTTTATTGCTTAAGCGCGTTGAGGAATATATGTAAAACCGAATTACTAATGTTTAGTGTGCCTGACAGATTCTCTGACTCGGGATTACCTGCTACTAATTTTATAAGAAAGTTTTTTGCATTTAGGGGTCCGCTTGACTAGGGAATTCTTATGGCTAACCCAGTTTTAGATAAAAGTACTGGCATTGCCGCTTTATATAGGAATATAGAATCTCAAATTCTGCCCGGTTTCTGCAGAACCTAAAAGTTATGACTTCATCATAGGAAGTTGGTATATACTAATTCTAGTTTTTAAATTTCATAACGAAGGGTAAGCAAGTATCTCTAATCAGAAAAAGTACTAATAAAACTCAAAGGGGAGGCCCAGGGTTTTTGTCCCTTCTCAAATCAAATAAGAACACCACCCCTTGATTACAAACCCAATGCGTATTTACAGGAACTCTCTAATAGTTCAAACTGAGTATAATATTCAGCCCTACATTTCCAAATATAGCCGTAATTTATAAACCTTGTCCATATATTAAAGAGTCCGGGGATACCCTATTAAATTGCCACAATTACGAAAAAGACTAATCAGGAACACGCCATACATTTTCAACAGCAGTATACCTATATCAAACAAGCTTTCTAAGGGTAAGTCACTTTTGTTAAAAGCATGCCCGTCCTTTACTTCTGTAAGCTTTTAAAGGGGCTGCTCCAGAAAAGTCAAGGAATCGGAATTATCAAAAGCAGCAACTGTTTTTATTCTAGTTACAATTCGATTCGAACCCTTTGTATTATTCTTAATAATCCTTGGGGAAACCCGGGTCTTCCAATAGTTTTTGCTTAGAAAAGGTGTATCCCCTAGTTTATCCCAAAAATTTAGCGAGCGTGTCTTTCTAATTTAGGAGTCCTATACTATAAAGGCTAGAATTTATAAGACTAAGGGGATCCTTTACAACCCCCTAAAAATGCCATATATTTCAAACCTCTTTTAAAATCCTTAACTTATATAATAACTGAAGAGAAATAAGCCTGAAGTGCAACCGACCTCGATATACACCAACACCTATACAACTGTCAGAGTAATAAGGCAAGCTTTTTAAGATATACTTCCGATCTCTCACTAGAAAAGAGGCTCCCTTTATAAGATTTAAGACTAGAATTTCTAATATAAATACAGCTGATACATATAAATAAAGGTTTCTCCGAGAATTTCAAAAAGTGCTTATTTAAAAGGTCTTTCCTTATCTTGCACTTCTGCGTCTCAATAAAGTCGAACTTTCTCTGAATCCAAAAATCAAAAAAGAAAAACCTTAAGACCAAACGCACTTAAAAACGAAATACTCTGGAGGTTGCCTGTAATTTTACTTTGTTTTCTATCCTGGTAACAGGTAAACTGGGTTAAACTCTTGTTATAAAATGGTAAGATGTTTCCTTAAGGACTAAATTAATAATACAAAAATGAATCCTAGATCTAAGTTTTCTTAATAAGGGTGCTACTACAGACTGAACGTATATAGTGAAAAATCCTACTGAATTGCCCTAGATCCTTACTAGTCGAAAAAGAACCTAACTACAAAACTGCAAATTTTTTAATACTCCAGTTTCTTATTATCTTATTACAAGTGTACATTTGCTTACTAAATACCCCAATAGACTCTTAAGGGAATTCCTTTGATACTCTTCACTTATTTTAGTATTAGTCCTGTACTTATTGAGAGGGTACTCTCCGGATAGCTATGGAAGTTCAATACAAGCTCATTCGTGTGTTTTCCTAGTTTTAGTTTGAAATCCCTTATTAAAAGCCTGGTTTTTTGTTATACCCTAGGTTGAATGCACATCATTGACTCAAGTCCAATTTAGATCTTTATTAAAGTATGGTATAAAAAAGAATAGGAATTTACTGCACTGAGTTGGATCTCACGTTAAAAGAGGATTTTTAAGGCGGAAACTCCCTTTTTTATTAGTAAGTATCAATGTAGAGGCCTTTTACTTTACCTATATTCTTCAGGTAAGTGCTGCGTTCAGATTTTATTTATTAATAGATAACTAAGTTCAAAATCTACTTAGATGAAGATATTTCTTATTTAGATTAGTAAGAAGTCTTATTCTTTAATTGTTACTCTTCAACTGGGAAATTAGGAAGTGAAATAGTCTACCGGGAGTATTCTACTAGTCGACTGCTTTTAACCAAGTTCAAGTTTACGCCCGGCAAATTAAATAAAATTTAGAGGAGTTCATGGGTTTGAAACCCGTTAAGCCCGTGTCTCTTTGCTATGAATCTACTTATTTGTAACTCGCTGTTGCGTAAATAGAGTTTCCTCATATTAGGAAGTAGAATCCCTGATTATAAGTTTTAATCTGTAAAGTATCTGAGCTTGTATTGAGTCCTCGGGTCTTAAAATGAAAAGAGTAATACAAGTCTCCAGGAGGTTATATTCTCGATAAGATAGGGTCTCTTAATAAAACTTTATAAATAGAATTCCAGAGGATAGAAAAATAGGAGCTAAAAAAGCCTTTCCAGTAGTAAAAGGACCATTATTGTACACACCCTAAAATTATAAATTGTGGCTGCCACCGTCGGAGACCCTAGAATCTATATACCTAAAAGTTTAAGCCCAAAACTCTAGCGCGGGCATTCCTAGTACCTGATTAGATCGGAAAAAAAACAATTTTCATTTGGGCCTCTCCTAGATACCAAAAAAGGCTTCTTAACAGAACTAAATTTATACTTCAAGGGCTCCTGACTTTCTCAAGCGAAACTACTACTTGTTTTTAGAGGAAACTCAAAAGGGGGTAGGCTATATAAAAGAAAGCTTGGTCTATTTATGAAGGATTTTGGATACCACTACTAATATTAAAAGTTAAACTTTTACTTCAAATTACTATGATTTTTGGCTTCTTAGAAAAATCCCCTGCTTTTTGTTTCATTTTTAGAGAAGTACTTCTAGTGTATCCTTGCGAAGTTAATCTTAATTCTACTAAAAGAATCCTTAATCCGCGAATTACTTGTACAGTTCAATCTCTTTAGTATATTTGGGGGATTCCTGTTATCCAAAAGGAAAGTCTTGATCCAAAGCGCTTTTTAAAATTATTCTTAAATAATATAGGTTAAATCCTACGTTGTGTACAAGCTCTAACTTTAGGAGTTCTTTCTTAGGTAACTACGACGAATAGCAATTAACTTGAGGGACCCCCTATTACTGTCAAATTTAAAAAGATGCCAATTATTTCTATTTTTGTAGGAGCCTTATTACTACCCTTATTTTTAGAACTCCCGAGTTAGAGAAATTTCTTGGAATAAGGACTTCAATTCAGTATAACCCCCGTTTTACTACTTTACTATTAGGAGGGCTTCCCTTGGGTGGGGCACAATTTGACTCGTGAAGCCTTTACGCAAGTAAGCTTAATATACATGTAAGTACGAAACTCTTAATTGAACCCGTACTCTGACTAGACCAGATTGTGATAGTAAGCAGACTCCCTAAAATTTTACGCAAAGAAAGTCCTAGCTAGGCTAAGCGGCAATATGTTTCTAGCAGACAAGCAACCCCAGGAAAGGGTCTATTCTCTTATATATCTTGGAATGCCCTCTTTCTTTTATACGGATAACGGAACCTTTGTTTATTTTAGATCTAAGGGAGTTCCTTATCCTGTTATACTATAAATCCATTTTCTACCTCAAAACACAAGAAAAGCCCCTAGGCAGAGTTATGTTTCAATGACATTCTTCTCAGACAGCAGTGGAATAGTCCTTGCTATTTGACTTGGTTATCTTGTGTTCGATACCAACTATCTGTTTAGGAGATAAAATGGGACTTGAACCTTCTACACTTTTAAAATTCACTCTGCGTTTATAAAGAGCTCCAAGACTGACTTTTAGTTTTTACACTGCCTATTAGCCTTGTAAATCGTAAAGTAGAGATCAGAATCTAATACTATAAATACTAATAAAAGCGTATATACTCTATATAAGTAATTTCCGTGTGACTTCTATTTCTATTAAAATACTGACAAGAAAGAGAACTTTAGTCTCGGAAAATACCGTACCCCCTACATCCGATAGCTTTTTGTGCTATATCTTGTTTTGCGGTTTCATATGTATGTAATAATGACTCTCTTCACTAACTCTATCTTATTACTAAAACTCGAAAAACCGAAAGCTAGGTTATCGTATTCCACTACTGCTTTAGAGTAGACTGGGGAATTCCCCGTTGTAAAACACTTACCTCTTAGCGAGGCGTTGCTCTGACTTTATTATAAGTATGCCTAGTACTTTATTTTGCTAGTACTTTATTTTGCTACTATTTTATAGTCCTAATTTTTCTTTTTGAGGCGCGCTCAGTTCGGTTTATAATTTACTATAAGAACTCCTCAGAGACTTCAACCCTTAAACTTCTCCTTATAACCTTATAACAAGTACCTTTCATTTTTGTTACTGAAATCCCTACCTTTTGCAGAGGAATTAAAACTTCAACCAGATTTAAACCAGTGTCTATAGGCGTATTCGCTCTTTGATTTAAAATAGACTTGACTGGGGAGGCAATCTATATCTAATTTTACTTGGTTTCGGGTAAGAATCGGCGTTTTGACGGGGATCCTAAGGCTTTTAAAAGTATCTTGTTTTTGATAATTAACCTAAATTAATGCCCCTCTGGAATATATACTGGTATAAAGAGAACCCCCCTCTGAGTGCATGAACTTGAATATTTGAGTCTCCTTTTTATATTTAGATAATGTAATTAACGTTTTATAAACAACTGGCGTAAACCCAATAGAAACTTAAATCCCCCTTAAAATTTGAGTTTAAGGTCCCCTTTAGACATACCCTTGCGATTAAGATGTAATTATTTTGCTTCCTATAAAATTACATACAATTACAAGGAGTTACCCTCCGCGCCCTCAAAGAGTAGTAATTTCAAAAAGGGTTTTTACTACTATTAATTATATTATACTAGCTATAGCTATAAAGAGTTCCTACTTTGCTTAACAAAAACCCTGCCCCTGATCGAACCCTTGTATAAAATTAGAAGAAAATGGATCAATGAAAAAAGGGCTTGAATTAAGAAGTCTTTAATTAACATTTAAAGGGTTAAACATAAAAATAAGTTACAAAAGGTATAGATATTCAACTCTCTTTATTCTTAAACTGAACTTATTTGCTATAATACCGCACGGAATAAACCAGCTAACTGAAAACAAAGCAGTACTCTTAAGCACGCAAACTGGAGTTTTTTTAGAATTCCTACATTAGCACTTTAAGGCTTCTTTTGTGGATAAAAGCCCATTTTAAAAAGTACTTCAACATAAGAAAAAAGACTTTCTTTAAAACATAACTAGAAAAAACTCATAAGTTAATGAACAAAGATAAACTATTTTAGGCATAACCCGGGCTCTCTTACAAAAAGCGGATTCCTGTTTCAAGCTTTCCTAATTGCGATTACGTAACTAGACTCACTGAATTTTGGGTACAAGTCAGTCCTACAAAATAATTAATCAATTACTCCGGTAACAGTCTTTAGGTTTTCCGATCCCGATAAGTAAGTAGAGTCTAGGCTTAGCTTTAAGAACGACTTACTAAACTAAACTTACTAGCAGTGAAAGCTTCAGGGTATCACTTAATAAAAAGCCCTTAAAAGTTTTTGTGTGGTAGTCCTTTTTATACTTTCCCGAATTGTAAACTCATTGCTATCCTGTTCAGATTTATATGAGGATGTCGCTTTTTTTAGGGATAGCTTAGGTTTAAATGTACCTTAAATAGCTGTATCTCTGGATAGACTTGTAAAATTTAGGAAATGGAAGCTCCTATCATTTAGCTATATCGGGTCTAGTAAATAGTACTAGTTATCATGAAAGAAATAATAGGACTCTCCAAAATTAACCCCTTTAAAGTTTGTATATGAATAGGTATTACACATACTAAATCTAAAGGAAGGCATATGAATTAATTCCTTAAAAAACTCTTTGAACTCTAAGAAATTACTTCATCGGACTGTCTATTGAGGCGTTTTCTACGTTTTACCTCTTTTGCGTTACTATATGTTTTATTATTCACTTTCTTCTGAAATTCCTTATTTAGAGATTGGGGCACTAGCTGAGCTAGAAAAACGGGTTACCTGTTAATGAGCTTTCCTAAGGTTTTTAGATTTCCTGCTACAGGAAAAGGACTTATACCTAAAGACTACTATATACTGTCTATTACTATACCTATACAATATAAAGAGTAATACAAGATTTCCTAACTATAGACTATAGATACACCAATACAATAGGGAATACAGTATCTACAGGCTACAAGAGGAGTAGAACAGCTCTCAGGTCTAGGTTTATAAGGGTAAGGCAAAGGCTAGAGGTACAGGTATCAAGACCTTACTCTCATTTTATTGGATTTCAAAAGTGTCTCTTGGAAGGGTAGGAGAAAACGACTAATTCATTCCTTTTTAAAGATTACTAAAAAGTTAAGTTTCATTGTGCACTTACAGAATTCTCCTACTTACTATGATGGGAAGTGTTAAATCCTAGAAAGGGAAAAGTACTCTTAAAACGGATACGGATTTCACATTAGGACTCACAAAACAAAGCATCAAGTGGACAGCACTTTACGTTTTCTATTTGTTAAATTTCTATAATACCTCACTTCAGAAATGACAGATAGAAAGTAGAAATCCCTTTTGTTTACGTTTCTCGCCTTAACATTAATATTCTTTAATTCCTTGTAGCTCATAATGACTTTCTTAAACTGGCTCCCGAATGGAATAATAGCGGAACCCCTCTTTCTAGATAACTTGTATCTTTTTCTAAAAGGGTTTCAATTACGGAAGCTTCTTAGGAAAATACCAACAAGAGATCGAGGACTTCCCTTTTCGAGTTAGAGAACATAAAGATCCCTTTTTGACAACTATAAACCCCGGTTACTTAATCACCTTCCTAAACCGAAAAAGTATTAAATTGACTTTATTATAAATACCGAACAGACCCACTAAAAGAGGAATTAAAGCAACTTTTTATTACTCTAATAAAACCTATAGAACTATATATAGTATTACTATAACTCGTTGCAAGAATACAGGCTACAAGAAGACTCCTAATAGGGGGAATAACTAGTAATAAGATAATAAGAACTCCTAACAAACCCTAAGAAGCAGTAATTAGTCGAGGCAAAGAAATGAACACAAACCCGTTAGTTTTCTATAACTAAAGGAAGGGATTGCCTATTTATAGAGACTTAGTTCGATTCGTAGGTCTAGTTATCTATAACAGTCCCACAAAAAAGCTGTAATTCTGGGGTTTCCCCCTATGAAAGCGCTTTGTAACATGAATGATTAACGACTCTATTTTAAAGATCGAAATTTAGACATTACTTATTTTTTTCATTCCAATGTATATAATAAATAAGAAATTTCAATACAGAATTTAGACTTTATCCCAAAATTCTCCGATAGGAGTTTGCCAATCCCAGGTAGAGAAAAAGACCTTAAAATGTATACTTGGTTTTGGAATTTTCATAAGCTATTTAGTTTAGCGGGATAAGACCTAGTCAGCTTATTCTATTGACAGTGCGCAGTTTAGGCCTTATAGGTTTGAACCCTCTTTCTCGTAGAAAACGCCTTTGTCCTATTCCCGCCTTGAATCTCTATTTGACAGTCTGACCTTAGCCTTAAATAATGTTATAGCTCTGAGTCCTCAGTCTAAAAAAGAAACTTTCCAGGAAATTGAAAGAAGACAACGAAGATCAAAAGATCTCTCTTATTATTACCGGTGTACAGAAGAAGTTTAAAAAAGTAAGTGTCTCTGGTTCCAATAATACTAAAGTTTAGTCTGCTTGACTTAGTACTTGCACTACAAAGGGCTTCAGATTCAATTCAATTAGGGTATTGTGCAAAAAAGACCTGTTTCTATTTTAGACTTTACTTAAGTTTCTGTTTATTTATTTCTAAGATTATTCGATATTTTAGCCGCTCTTAAGGGCCTGCTTCCCGATAGAAGACTCCTGGGAGAAAGATTACTTAGTTTAGTTGCACCTAAATTTTTTACCAGGAACTTATACTAATATTAAGAACTATTCTAACTCAAATATACTATTAAGAGCTATTACCTCTCTACTAAGAGAATATCTACTAGGGGCAACTACAACAGCTTATAAAGTAAGAAAACTTGCATCTGTATCTGTTATCATAACGTCTAAACAAACTACTATAAGTTATAACTTTACTTACTCTTAACAAGGTTTTTACCCTAGAACTCACTCTCTTACTCTGAAGCACTACTATAAAGACTCTCTATTACTATAATTAATAAGGACAATATAACAAGACTCTAATAAAAAGAAGACTATTATAACTCCTACAAATAAGAGGATACATACAGGGAGGAGTAAGAGTACAGCTATCAAGACTGACTTTCAAGATAAAAAAAATTCCTATCATCCTGTATAGCTACTAAAACGAGTAGAATTAGAAGGTCAAAAGACTCAGATCTCACAAAGCTTAACAAGCACTTCTGAACCAAAAGAGTTTCATACACAAGGTAATTTAAATATCTTTTTAGAAGTACTTTTCCTTTCATAGGATAACTTAAAATAGAGCAAAGAAAAATGAGTTAAGTAAATCTAATTGCAAGCGGCTTTTTACTGTTAATCCCTTTATTAGAGACTTATCTACTAAGCAGGTAAGAATTAAAGTGTAGAATATCTTATATAGGTAGGCCTTCTTAATTATACCATCCATATCGTCTAGGAAAAGTACTTACAAACAAGCGTTGTGAATCCAATGTGATTCTATTTGATAGTGGAAATGAGTAAATTAAATATAATATTGGAATTTCTCGGAATTAAGTTGTTCAGTTAGTTACACTAAAGATAGTGGTTCGAAATCTTGCATAACGCACGTCAAAAATACAAGAGGTTCTTCCCCGTGTGAGAGTAGTATACTGTATATAGCGTAACTCTTAAGAAAACGCGGTCTATGTGTCGATAAATTCTTGTTTGCTTTTTTCTCTTTCTAAAAACACAAAAAGTAAAGAGCAATTAATTAAGAGCAGACCGAGTTCTCGCAATAAGTTATAGGGTCATATTATAACTATTTATAAACACCTTATATTATAAGGATTTTTACCCTTTTCTGTGTGGTATAAGAATACACAATTACAAAAGGGAAAGAAGAAACCCGATACTGGACAACGGGGAAGCTAAAAGGTACTAAAAGGTTTAACAATTCTTTAGTTTATAGCTTCGAAGGGTCCAGTTTTCTTAGGGTTTTTGTGAAATTCAGTGACTTGATATCAGATTGACCTATTACTTTGACCGAAAACGTTTTCTAGAACTACTATACTTAAGGTTTGAAGTTTTTGCTTTATTTTTAACTTGGCTTACGGGTAAGTATGATATTATTGCATTCTGAGTTTACCGGATATTTATTATTATAGTGCTAGCCCTTAACTCGGACTCTTCCTTCTATTGTTACTTTTCTACAGGAACTCCCTTCCTTATTTTAATAGATTTTCTTACTTATTATAAAGAATTAACTTCAAGTGAAAGCTATTCATGAAGTTAACCCAGACCTAGAATCCTTAGAATCTAAATAAAAGCTAAATGCGAACTATAGGGAAATCCCTTATTATAGGTACTTAAAGGAATTCATCCCCATTTTAATAAGTAAATTTAATAAGTAAAGAATACGCTTTCACTAGTAAGATTTTTACTTAATTAAATAAAAAGAGGAGTCTATCTATAATACCTAATTAAGAGCTCTTGCTTGAGTTTTGTTTTACTTAATAAATATTACAGATTGGATATAGAATTACTTACCAGGTATTGGATCAAACTTATTTTAAATAAGGAAGTTAGTAACTTCTATATTTCTTATTAAAACAAATGAAGAATCTCTAAAAACCCAAACACGTTATTTCTTCATTAACTTTGGGGAAGCTTTGCTAGTCTTGTAGCTCGGGTTTTCCTTGGCAATGGAAGCCATCCCTATTTACTAATAACAGTCACAGAGCAAGCAAAAGAAAAGTAGAGTTACTCTTAACAAAGTTTTGTAAGACAAGTGCATTCCCTAAAAATACTAAAACTCATATCTGTGAAATTGTTTCATTCGAAAAAGTGAGATTTTTTTCATAGTCTAGATACAAAATAAGGATTAGAAAGATAGGAATCCTATATAACTCTAAGGGTCTACTAAGTACTAAATAATATTAGATCAAAAATGTAATATATTACTAAGAATCTGGAATATTCCTTACTCGTCGAAAGGGAAGCTCTTATATCTCTATTTAAGCCTGCCCCATAGGTTTCCTTCTTTTTAATAATATACTTTTACAAAGTTTCTAAAGTTAACTATTCCATTCCTTCTTTGTTCTTTTGTAACTTTTAAGTGTTGAAGTATAAATTAAGATATTTAGCTGAAGAGGCTCCTATATACTATTAAACTGGTTTGCTTATCCGGGTGGCGTGGTCTTGAGCTTATAGTTAAGGGGAACTTCATAATTTAAAAAAGAGGGCTCTTTGCTTGCTTATTCTTTTTAGATATTAGGGTTTCGTTACTTAACAATAATAGAAAAAGCTTTTTAGTATAGGAAGGAAAGACAAATCTGAGTTTTATTCATTAGCAAAGTTTGTTTGGCTTGGTAGAGGCATTTAGGGAATCCTTTTACTTATTTGCTTGGTTGCTTACTCACCGGGAGTGCTTATTATTCTTAGTAATAGGGATTTTATAGGATTCATTTGAAAGCATAAAAGCTTAAGTAAATCTCTTGATAAACTTGGAAGGGAAATAAATAAGAAAGGACTTCTTAAATAAGTATACAAAGATATAAGATTACTAAGTATGCTTTAACTAATTGTGATATTAATTAAATTTTTAAAACAAATCCTCGGTTATCAATTTCGATAATTTACTCCACAAGAAAACTCTCTTCGAAGTGCACAATTACTGAAAAGTAACTTCTGGGTAGTATATTGCACGAGTTTCTAATAGTTTTTAAGTGTAAAAGCACTTATTATAGGGTATAAGAACTCTTTTAGGGTTTTAAAAAAGTCTACTACTATACTACTAAAGGGCCCATCACGTTGCATTCAACCGTTCCTCTACCAAATTAAAAGAGAAAGGGACTCTACTGTTCAGTCAAACCTAATTACATCCTAATAGTAATCTTACTAACTAATAACTAATTAATTTCTCAAGCATATCTCATATATATAGCTGAGGATACAGCAAAGAGGAATTTTCTTTTATGCTTCTTTATAAACTTACAAGCCTAAATCAGGAATCTCTACTAGTTAACATGGGCTACCCTTTGCATCTTTATAAGAATGTCTAGCTACTTGGGGCAATTTTATATTAAAGTTATCCAGGTTTCTTAGAGGGCTCTTTTACAAGGAATTAAAGAAAAGCCAGTATAGGTAAGTAACAAAACCCTTAAGTCAATATTAAAACGAGAATTTTAGTTAGACG
This sequence comes from Pelargonium nanum, assembly GCA_036897485.1. Taxonomy (NCBI): domain Eukaryota; kingdom Viridiplantae; phylum Streptophyta; class Magnoliopsida; order Geraniales; family Geraniaceae; genus Pelargonium; species Pelargonium nanum. The sequence continues at coordinate 1,616 of JAYMTF010003930.1, read as the reverse complement.
TGACTCCGAAAACTATTTACTGCTAAGCGCCTTTTATTAAAAACCCTATTTTAACTATAGTAAAGAACTTTAGGCAAGCTCCTACTCAGGCTTTTAGAAACTAAGAAATACCAAACTAAAAAAGGGGGCAATCTTGGGTATGATAGGAATTATTACCAACTAATTGGAATGAGACTTGGCTAAGTGGTTAATTATTGACAGCTTAAGGCATATTTAAAAATTTCGAGCATAAGGAAACTCTCCTCAACGACTTCCTTTTTTGTATCCCACTTTCCCGAATCAAGTAATAGTAAGATTTGACTATAATAGGAATTTTTTAATACTTAATAAAGAGTTTTAAACGAGTTCGATCTTTGCCCTCATTCAATGCAGTTTTTAGTAGGCGAAAGCCTTCGTTTCTCTACTTCAACAGGATCCCTCTTTATTGGACGATTCCACTATCCCAATTCCCTTGTTTTGTTCTGTATAATTCAAGTGAAATAGCAGAGTAATCAGATTAGTTACCGAGAGGCCACAATCGTGCTTTGACAGAGTAAAGCATTCTTTATTGTTAATATCAAACTAACACTATAAATATCTGTAAAGTCCCATCATTTATTTCATAGAATTTTAGAAAAATTTCTTTTATTATAAGTTCGACAATTTTGGTACGAGGTTACTAATAATACAAGAATATGCACCTAAAATTACTATATATATATAATTTTATAGTCTTTTTCTAAACCAATGTTAAGAGAGCTCATCTCTCATGCGTGGAGCCCCATGTTAGAGTTCTATGTCTTTAAGAAGTACTATGGAATTCATAAACTAAGCGAAGGAAATCCTAACATCAAGTATAGGTAACACTACAAGGGGGTAACCGGGTATAACAAAAGTATAGTCTTCCATTACGTCATACATCAGAATTAAAAATATCTATCTGCTCCTGATACAAAAACTAGAATGGAGTAAAGATTCATAACTCAAAAAGAAATTTTTAGAGTCTTTCCTTCGGTCAACCCCGAGTATGCAGGTTTTTAGTGTGTAAATCCTATATTGTTATAAACGCCGTCTAGTTTCTCAAATTACTTAAATATATATAATTTTTTAAAGCTTTCACTATTATTTCTCTTGCGGATTCATGATTAAGAGTTTCATCATACCAACTTTATAAATAAAAATACGGAAGCGATCAAATCAAAAAAATATTATATGGGTGTCTAAAGGTTTTAATCCAACAAATATACTTCATTTTTCTATTATAGATACAAGATAATTCTTAACTAAGCTTATTTGTAACTGACTTACCAAAATAAACTTTCTCAGTTAAACCCTACTCTTTAGTTTAAGACTTTTATAGTAGAGCATTTTCAAGCTAGACAAAATATAAATTAGTAAAAAGTTTCCTTATTATATGATATTTATCAAAGAATTTTAGCTAATTTGATTCTTACCATTATCCAGGCACTCCTATGCACATTCTACACCAGTAAAGAATTTAAAAAACTGCAAAATTTTCATAGATTAAGTATCCCAGAGATCAAGAGTTTTGAGTGTGCAGTAGTCTTCCTTCATCATAATGTAATGATTTCACAGGAACTGTATTTACCAGGGTAGTGGAGTAAGCAATTATTAAA
>JAYMTF010003929.1:0-14166 GCA_036897485.1 Pelargonium nanum | reverse complement strand
CCTTGTTACTTCAAGGGTGACTGCAATAAAGCCCGTCTTTATTGCTCTAACACAATCAGTGACAAACTTACAGCCCGTCACTCTTGGAGTCTCAATGATGACGACAAAGAAATTCGTCATTCTTGGTCAATGTACATTAGTGACGACAAAGAAGTTCGTCATTGTTGGTCAATATACATTAGTGACGACATCTGTTTTTGTCACCGTTCACATGTCAATCGTGATGGTGTATCTGTTTGTCACCATTTCCCATACAATGGAGACTGCTTTTTCTCCCGTCACTGTTGAACAACTAATTTTTAGCAGTCACTGAAAGAAGGTTTTCTTGTAGTGCCGGATGCAACAACAATGACCGGGAGTGTGGAAGGAAGGCGTGGAGGCTGGAGTTTCCCTCCCCGTGGCCGGCTGAAGGCTAACACGGACAGGGCAAACTGTGTGTCATTCGGTAAGGTAGGGGTGGGGTGCGTTGTCCGAGATGAGGGTGGAGGTTGTTGTGGTGGGGGGCGAATATCTTGGTTGGGTGAGTTGAAGGGTTCGTTAGTGGTAATTCAGGCAATCCAAATTGGAGGGGAGACTATGGCCGGTGCCTTTGGTTTGTTCATTGATAATAGTCGGCTCCTTGCTGATGAATCTGGTTTCGTTTCGTTTGGTTATACTACGAGGTCAGCAAACCGAGTGATCCTTGCGTTAATTAGGGCGTCAGAGTATGTGTCAGACTTAGGTGTTCGAATGCGTGTATCGACTCCAGAGTTTATTTCTATTCTTAGTTTTTCTATTTACGTTTTTAATTTGGAGTTTGATCATGTTCTTGATTTGGATTTCTAATAATTTTGGGTTTGGTTTGTTGGGCAAGCAAATCACATTGTTGCCAATTTTTAAGTAAACCCACACATTTAAGTCTCACAAAATAAAACTTCCATTAAAAAATGGATGCAAACTTCATTGTGTTGTTATTAGCCATATATAATCACAAATCCTAGCTAGCGGTAGAGTTGATAATTTAGACATGTACCCGATCCTAACCAAATCTGAAGTTGGTCGGGTTATCATATAAAGTTACAAGTCAGATAAACTCACAAAATTATTACATTTGACCAAACCTGAAGACCTTATGGAATCGGGTTAGGGTTAGGGTTCAACAATATGATTCGGCCTGACCCCACAATTTGCCACCTCTACCTAGCCCTAAATTTTCTGTTCATCGCAAAAACGAAGAAGACTTTCTGCTAGCAAGGAAGAAGAGAGGAGTTGAGCAAAGAACATCACATTATCTTTACTTCTTTAGGTATGTCATATGTGCTGGGATCAACAACGAAGAAGGTAGATATTAGAAACCAGCATCATGCATGCATGCATGATATAGAGATACGACGTCATATCATCTTTATCAAACACCTCCCATCACAACCATTGTTTAGGTAATTGTCCCCCCAAATGCTAAACAAAAATCCAAGAAAACCTCAACTCTAGCTATAAAATATTAATATCTTCAGTTATTCCATTACAAAGGCTATCTGGGTCAAATTTCAAACGTATTTATTGATTTCAAGATTTACAATATTTCAATGATAATATTTGTAACAGACATGAACTATACAATAACCCGTCACATGTCAATATGTCATCCCTGATTCATTTGTCCAATGTTTCCAAACACAAACCAAAGTGGTTTACCAATGGAGGAACACATAAACAGACAACAATTTTTTTCATTCCCATGGTTTAATCTCATTCAAAACAAAGAGTCAAAGAGGTTATTTCAGCATATATATATAGTAACAATTATGTCACAAAATCCATACGTTCAAAAAAGAAAACAAAAACAAAACTCCTATTGACCAAAGTTCCATACAAGGCAAGTTGTGTTAGTGTTGTTAGCATTATAAAATCAAGAAGCTTTAATCCAACAATATGATCAGTTTTCTTTGAAAAAAAATGAGGAAAGGTTACTACTACAAGTTCATTGGTAGCAAGGAGGAGGACGAGATGGCGAGGGCTTGGAACATGATGCTTCCTGTGACCCGAAGCCTCGTGGAGATACGAGACTTGTATCCACTGCCTCTTGTTGATCCAAACAACCCGTGGGTCATCAAGAAGGCGGTGTCCGGGACAGAGATCTTCACCGGGAGGCTATTGCTGGGACATAACCAGATGTTTGATCATGTGTTCAGGTACTGGAGCTTGGAGCTGGCCAAATATGTGGTGATGGGCAATAGGCATTTCGTGACAATGATGGATGTTACTGATTTGGGGAACCCGAAAAGGTACGAGAGTGAGTACATATATGTGGAGAGAGGACCCAATGATTGCTACGTCGTTGGCTGGATGGATGTGGCGCGTAATCGGGGTTGTAACTCTGGGGATCAGATTGGTATGTGGTGGGATACTAGGGTTAATGCCTTGAACTTCAAGCTACTTCTTCGCGGTTCTTGATCCATTTGAATTTGCTCTAATATTGTAATGGCTCTAAGTTTGGTTTCTTGGGTTTTCTCATTTTATTTGGAAAATACAGAATCTCTTCTTTTTTATAATTAGTTCTTGTTGATGGGTTGGGATTTTTAGAACATATATAAAGCAAATTATGGTTCAGTGAAGTCAATTTGGTATTATTAGGACTGTTGTGATCAGAACAAAATTGAGTGTCTTTAGTCCGTTGGATTGGATTGTTTGGTTTGTGATTTTAGGAACGTATATTTGGCTAGTTCTTATGCTGCATTTTTAGCGTTATTTTTGTGATCATACTTAGTAGTATATACATACATGCATGCCAGTCCAGTACTTCAACAAAAGATCAGCTAGCTGAAATAAAATTCCATCACGTTGCACATATATATATAACTTGACAGTAACAACAATTGGGGCAATTGGTTTAAGACTCTTACATGATAGTGTCCCGAATGGAATTGATACAACGATCTATTTGTGAGGTAGCTCTCTCCTATAAACTCAAATAACCCACCTCACACCGTCAGCAGTGAGACTCGAACTCGAGACCTCAAAGAGAATCTGAAATGCTTAAATCGCTTGGTACAACCTTTTGTAATACTTGTTTGTTTCTTTTCAATCAAATGATAATTTTAAAGTTTACAAGTTTTTTTTTTAAGAAAACCAAACTTTTATATAAAACTCAAGAATCTGAAGCTAACACGAGAATAATAATAGACGGGGTTTGATGCCCAATCCAATCTAAACGATCTAACAAATTAATCGAGGACTTAGCCAAAACATCAGCAACTCGATTTGAAGATTGATTGACAAAACGAAAATTTACTCTACCAAACTAGCAACCAAATTGCCTATATCCAAAATAATCAAACTAAAGACACTAGGATCTGGCCCCCCTTAATTAATTAAGTTTGCACATTGTCTGTTACTTCTTGAGAATCCGACTCGAGAATGATATCAGCCCATCCTCTCTCCAATACCCATCGTATAACCTCCCTAACTGCGAGAGCCTCCACCGTCCTGACTTCCTTTAAAGTTTACAAGATAACTTAAGTCCAAAGAAAAAAGTTTACATGATAACTGATATTAGGGGTAATTACCCAACAGTAAATTTGTTTCCCTTTTATTTAGTTTTAAATTTCTTTGGAAAAAGAAGTCAATACTAACTTCTGATCTGATGAATTTTTATCAAGTATACAATCCTAATTAGTTCCCTAGATTGATTAGGGAATTATTTCAACCATTAAAAATATTATCAATTATTTATTTTATCCATATATAATATGTTCTACTAGTAAATATAATTAGCATCTGTATATTATTATTTTGAAAAGAAATAATTATTTATGTTATGGGTTTTGATTGTCCCGCTACCATCTAAATCAAAAATAAAATCGCTGTAAATAGCTGTCTTGATAAGATTTTGATACGCCTATGAAATTGGATTCTAGTCTCAATTTTTTCCTCAATTGAAAATATATATTCGCACGATATTCCAGAAAATCCAATGATCCTGTATAACCCACCCCACGTAGGACCCATCGGCTGGTCAAATCTCACCCTTCAATGTATTATTGGCCGTTGAATCAGAGAATTAATGGATCAGATGCTTCGCAGGGCCATCGGAAGACAAGACAGCACCGGACATAATAAGGACTTGAGCGGTAGACACGCACTTGGGCGTGCGTGTGAACATATCTTGAGTAACAAAAGGAAACAAACTTGGGTCAACTGTTTAGGAAAATCCGAAAAGAAAAAAAAAAAAAACATATAAAAGGTTGTCGACACAAGAAACCTCGTACAAAATCGAAGAAGAGGCGAAACAACAAAACCATCATCAATTCATGAAAGAATCGGCGAGGAAGTGCTCGTATTGTGGGAACAATGGGCACAACTCGAGAACTTGCCATGACAATGGCGGCGGTGGCGGCGGCAAGTGCTTTAAATTGTTCGGTGTAAACATAGTGAGCAGTGAACATCAGTCGCTGAAGAAGAGCGTGAGCATGAACAATCTGGTATCGCATGATGCAGAGGAGCACCAATATCATACGCACGAAACTGGCTATTTATCAGATGGGGTCGTTCACCGCAGGAAGGCCAATGGCACAAACAAAGGTACCATTTTTATTTTCTGGGTTTTGTTCTTCCATCAATTGGGTTTGTTTTGTTACCATCACAGATCTGGGAATTATGGTACTGGGTTTCATTTATACATTAATCTGCTATCCTTGTTTGGATGAACAATAAATGTTTTTGTGTATTCTTGGTTTGTGGTGGTCTTTGATATGTAGGGATGTATATACATCTGGTTTAAAAGTTTTAACTCTTTTGGACTAACACATTTTTTGGATTTAACTTTCAGTTAGACTTTTGTTTTGTACCACATATTGGTTAAATCCATTGAGCAAGATGCAATTAGATGATGTGACATTCACACGTAGACTTTGTATCCTACATTGCTTGACGACGTGTCAACAAATGCTGACGTGACACTTGAAAACTATATACAAACAGTTAAACGAGTTTAATTAATAAAAACTATAATTTACAAATGCTCAAACAAGACAAAACCTTATTTAGGGACTAAAGCAAAAGGAAAGTGTTGGTCCAGATAAGACAAAAACATTTAATCCTACACATTTATATAGATTGTTTGTTGAATTGGGGTTTGAGCAGGCAAGCCATGGAATGAGGAGGAGCACAAGAATTTTCTAATTGGGCTAGAAAAACTGGGAAAAGGTGACTGGAGGGGTATCTCTAAAAAGTTTGTTCTCACCCGAACTGCCACTCAGGTTGCTAGTCATGCACAAAAGTATTTTCTCAGACAAACTGCAACGGACAAGAAGAAACGCAGAACAAGTCTTTTTGACATGCCTTTAACTAGAGAACATGTAAGCTCTCATCTTTCTACTACCTGCCAACATTACATATTCAAGTCAAGATTTATGTCCTCCAGTCCAAAGCAGATGTGATTCTCAAGTCCGTTTCAGGAATCCGCATGAATTTTCAGCTTAAATGTTCTTTTGCAATATCATTTTTGTTTCTTTTTCATCGGAGGCTTGTGCCTTGTTTTATTTGTTCAGTCTCGGACGTGTTTGTACCCTTTCATTCCCTCCTCCGCTTTTTATTTATAGAGTGCCAATTGCTGATATAAAAAAAAAGGGATTTGCAGGATTTGGCAACTCGAGATTTGTCAATTGGATCTTCCTCAAAAGTCCCGGAAACATCATCTGAGAAATGTGTTGAAATCGCTTCACGTTCACAGGCAATGACCCCATCTCAGGTTGCAGACCAATTTCCAGGTTTTTGCTTGGATCCCCATCTAATTCCAAGTAATTACCACGGAATTACATACATGGTACGTAATAAAGAAGCACAAATATGTGTTTATATCTTCATTTAATTAACTACATATTATTAGCTGAGATGCATGGAGTGTTGACATTTAACAGGCAGGAGGTGGTGTTTCTAGAGTACTGTCACTTGTCCCAGTAAATCATGTAATGAACTATCCGAGGACGGAACATATGTACACGCCTAAAACACAAGGGATCAGCTTTGCTGCTTGCGGCCTCCCATCTGGTATTCCTGCAGCTCAACACAAATCATTTCAACCACATCCAATGCCGGAAAAGGATTCTGCAGATCAGCATCCAAATAACGTATCAACTACTCTTGCATCCGGATCCATTAGCGTCCCATAATAAAGCTCCCTGGTGTGTTTTCAACACAACTTGTTCTACTTTCATAATGAAGTATACATATATATTTTTGTAGTTCCTAAAGGTTTGTATTATGCCATTTGAATTAGAAAAAATTACATTCATTGATAATATTATACATACACATTTTATTCATATCTAATCATGAGTATTCATCTTGTACTGATAAATTAGTTATCTTTGCAATCAGCGACGGATCTAGAATATTAACTCAGTGGGCAAATTTATTCAATAAAATTTTATTTATAAATATAAAAAATATCGATTAACTCTCACACACATATATAATTATGCATATATGAAAATTCATGTAAGCCAACAATTGTGAGAATGATTACATAGACAGAGAGAATAGGTCCCGTGTAACACCCCCAACTCAGTGAGAGGGGCCATACTTTTCCATGAACACGAAACACATAGAGCACATATTTTAGAAAAAGAGGTTACACCTTAACCGTTTTAGAGCTCTGATCAGTATCTAATTCACAAGTATAAGAGTATGACGAAGGTCACCCATAAGTCGTCTAAGGCAAGATCATTCTTCCGGGGTGTGACATAACGTTCATGCATAAGGTGTGCGACCTGTGGGAACAAAGTTCGGCTTTTGCTACCAGCGGCAAGGGTCCATGCACGAAGTATGTGATAGTGTTTTTTGCGCGGGGGAGCATGGCTCAAGGAAGCGACATCAGCACAAGTCAGTGACGAGGGCCTGCTGATTAGGTGTGGGAGAATGTCATGTTCTGAAAGGATGGGCTCCCCCTAGGCGCCTTATGCGTAGGCTTCACCCATTCGGTATGGTCCTACACTTTAGAATTAGAGACTTATTAGTGCTCTACAATGGTGCAAGTACAACCTCTTCTACTACTTTATGTGTTTAACTTGACACCCATGAAAGAGACTGACACATCTCTTTAGATGTAGTAGTTTAGGGTGCCGCACGGGCCCGGTGCATGCTTAGGCTGCAATTTAGCAATCATGTCAGCGTATTTCAAATTTTGAAGCTTTGTTAGACTTGGGAATGGATAGGAATTCAATATTGCACCTGGAGGGGACTTTTTGGAGTTTGAGAGCGGAGAGAAGGACGATTAATGGCATGAATTCGTTGTGAGAGTAATGATTCACCAATCAAACAGTTACCGTTTGATTTATTCTCTCTCTTAACTTTGTTCAATTCATGTTGGATTTTGATCATGGCTTCAGTTTTTACTTCTAGTGATTTGATTTTCCTTACACTTAATTAGGATGAATTAATTTTCCGCTTATGTAGATTACGAACAGTTTTGCTATGACTTGATAAATAATATTGGATTATTGTTTTTAAGCTTTATAATTGTTCTTTGATGCTAGAGCATAATGCTTGTTTTAACTTGATCAGCTATTGCGTGATTTAATTATATGTTTGTACTTGGAGATAGAACTCACATGTGCATATTAGAATCATAGTCATGTTCGTCTCTTTGCAATAGTATGCTCTGAGAACCACTTCGACTTCATTTCATATATATTAGTGTTAATTGAATCTAATTCTAGCAACGTAGTGATAGTCGTGCTGATAATTAATTCAATCAATAACATTGGTGGCCTCGAGAGAGATAGGTAGTTTACGAGCTGAGTTAGCATAGTACCCTAAGCATAGCTACTACAAAAAAAACTCGCAATCTGCGACAAAAATTCTGTCACAAATCAATGAATTTCAATCACAAAATGTAATTTGTGACGGGACTGTGAGAAAAGAATTATGTCATTGTTTGAGTTGTCACAAATGTGGGTCTGTGATATAAAATATAATTTTTCTCTAACATATTTCTGTCACAGTTTGCAACTTTTTTTCGTAGTGACCTATTTGTCTCGTTTATCATTCCGAATGTATGTTTTGAAGCAATCCCTATTATAAGTTTCTAACTTATCAGCTCCCAATTTGTCCTCTACATTGTGATCATTTACTTTACGTATTTTACTTGTATATATTGTCATTTGTTAAACAAAAATTTAAAACCACGTACTTGATACCATATTGTGTCAAGATTACATAACCCTCTCACTAGTTTTGTTTACCAAAAACCATTTACTAATATATTGTCCTTGCATGACAGAGAAAATAAAAATAATAAATTTGCAGTTATGATCACCAAATAGAGTTGTTGTTGTTCTTCTCCAATTTTCTTGAACGACCTTGGTGAGTGTGACCTTTGACATTGTTATGATCTTCTCCTAAAACTGCATGTTTCCTGCTAATTTCATTGTCCACTGCTTTTACTGGCAACAAGCTTGTTTGAGTTCCATCACTATCTGTATCGATTTCTGCTCCGTGCATGGTCAATCCTTCCACTCTTGCCGGTACTTGATGATCCCCTCTCATTTTCACTTCCGCGCTCTCTACATCATATAAATTTAATTAGCAAATTTGCTCTCTACATCATATTTGATTTAAATCAAAATATTTCAAGAAATTCATACTAAATGCATTGTATATGTTTAATTTGATGATGAGCCGAACATACTACTACTAATTGTATATGGAATAACAAAACATACCATGGTGATGATTTATATCACAATTGTGCTGACCATTCCTATAAAAATTGTTAAATGATTAGGTATCCCATGGACTGATATTTTTCTTTTTTGGTTTAACCACTAAGAGTTGTGTTTAGTTTTAGCTCTTTTTAACGAATTTGTTTTGAATTTAACCTACTCGACTAGCTACAACAAGTCAAAATATATCACGTCATCATTTTAATACATGTAACAATGTGGTCCAGCTAGGTCTGTGACGTTGACTTTGAGGCTCCAACAATGAAATGTCATATTTCATTTATTTTTCCATCAAATAACCAAAAACATCGTCGTTTTGGCTTCGCCAAATTGAAAAATAAATTAAACGCAATATCAAATCCGCATGAACTACCTTGTTGATGTGTATTACAAAAATGATGACGTAAAATATTGTGACATGTTATACATTTGTCGAGTGGGTTAAATTTAAACAAATAAATAAACAATTGTTAACAAGGACTAAATGCACAATCCTAATTAGAGACCAAAATGAAGAAAAAAAATGTAAGGACACATACCTCAAATAAATCATTTAACCCAAATAAAAATAGTGTTGTGTACCCCTACCTTAATTACTAGATTATTGTTGCCTAGTAAATACACGAGCCAAACATATTGAAATCGCATTTCTATGTATATATTTTTCTACCAAAATTTATAAATATTGTTTTTGTTTATTTATCATTTGAGCCGTTAAGCTACACATCAGGGGGTAGCTCGCCCTTTTAACCCCAAATAATCCACCCCATACCGCCAGTAGAGAGGCTCGAACCCGATACTTCAATGCGAATCTAAAGCGCTTAGACCGATTATGATCATAATTTATCAATAAAAAAGTCATTATTTGTTATCACCAAAGAGAGATTCGAATTGAAGATTTAAATGAATCCTTAAACAGGGTTATTATTTGTTAGATTAGGTTTTTTATTTTATTTTAAGGATAGTGGTTAGATTAGGTTAATGCATCAAATTCTGAAGATGAAGAAAGAGTAAAACCTAATAATATAGCTAGATTTAGACAAACACATTTGTTATTTGGTTGAAAGTATAAAGAAATATATACCTGGGGTGGAGAAGACCCATAGAATCAAGGCACAAAGAAGGAGCACAAGAGGAATAACATGGACAGCATTTTCTGCAAACTTGTTGCGTCTTTCCTTCTTGGCTGTCTCCGGTTCCGGCTCCACATACATCGGCAGCTCGTTCCCTTCCACCGCCGGATTATAGGCTCTCATCACCGTCGGCTGCCCCGGCGATGCTGTCGAGTTCATGTAGTAGTCTCCGGCGAACCGGTACCAGCTTGTCGATCGATACATTTTAATTAATTCAATAGCAAAATAATATTGAAGATGGATGAGAAAAATAGGAGGCTATATTATATATGCAGAGATGAGCAGGGTTGAAAAGTTCAATTTAACACCTTGGATATATATGAGGATCTGTTTGTTACTATATATTTTCATAGATTTTATTTCAAACAAACCAAAAAAAAAAATATGAAGAGGAAAGTTCCTTAATATGTGTGGATTTTGCTATTTTTTCTCTATATGCTTTCAACTCAATCTGAGTGCAAACTTGTCCCTATTACCGCCTTTTTGGCTAAGCTTTGCCCACTTTTTTGACTTTGTCGTATCTTTATTTTTTATTTTATTTTTCTTGTTGTTTTTTTTATAAGTGACGGGACAGCAGGCCGACCTTAAAGAAAATTCAAAGCGTATCAATCGTTTGGCCTAACATGCTTTGGTTCAGGGATCATTAATTTTCATTATAATCATACATAACTATGAAAAAAAATCTTGATTTCTTCTTGTTATTCAGGGATCATTAATTCTCAGTCAATAGCTTCAAAAAAAAAAAAATCTTAGTCAATACATCAATGTGAATGAGGTGGTGTCATCTCATACCTGCTTCAATAAGTTTGTGAGCTCGCAACACCCGCCCAAATTCATTTATTATATTTCGTGGCTAATAATCTCGGCCAATAAATCATAATTGAAATTCCGAGTTCTATCATAAGACCGTTTCAACGAACCCTACACAAATATTTTGTGACCGATTGTCATTCATGCGAATACATATTAGTGAGAGAGAAGTCATATCTTTTCTGTCTCTAACAAAAACAGGAAAAATATTATAGTTCAACAACGAAAACTTTATTTCATTGAAAATGAAAACTACACATGACCCGAAAAGTTATAAACTTGGAACATGAAAACAAAGGAAAACCATAAACAACAGATGGGAACAATATTCCGACATCTGAAAAAAACCCTTGGCCGCAAGTAAAAAGTAATTTAAAAGCCGAGCTTGAGCTAGCTTGCGAAAAACCTTGTCAGCAAAACAATTTAAAGCCGACTTGTTCTCCAATCCAGCTTCTATTTATAACTCGACGTCATTTATTTTAATTTTCTATTTCGATCTAAAAAACACTGGCACAATTTAATTGGACGACTATTTCATACATAAGCAATGCAGTTTTAAAATTAAAACTTCATTGCATATATTTGAATCCAATTAAACCTACCATAATTATTTTTCAACTCTTAATCTTGAGTGTCTCAAGGAAGCTCTTCCCATCAGCAAGATCGTTTCCGGAGAGAAAATCCAAAAAACCCCTGAAACTGCTTCCTCGATATCCTTTCGGATGATCTTCATCGATCAGCTCCTCCGCGGTCTCCATCTTAACATCCATGGCATAGCTATGGAGGCTAGCAATGGAGATCCTAGTCCTTTCACTGTTCAAGGTGGCCCTGTGGACCACACTTTTGTACAAGCCGTTACTGAGTATTTCAAGATGGTCTCCAACATGTACCTCTAGGGCACCCTCCAATTTTGGGACTAGTTTCCACTTGCCATCCTCCAAGTCCATGATTTGGAGCCCCGGGGAGCTCTGGAGGAGCACGGTCAAGAAACTGAAGTCCGTGTGCGCCGGCAGGCCTAGGGCAGTCTCCGGCATAGGGCACGGTGGATACCCGTTGACCGCCATCACTTGCATACCTTCCTCCATTTTATTTCCAATGTTCAGGCACGTCGGGCCTAACCCTAAGCTCTCGGTCAATGCTCCGGTTAGCTCCATGGACAATTTTCTCACTTCTGTGCAGTATTTTCCCATTGCTTCCCTGGAATATCATGTCACATATATGTCAAAAATTAGTCATAGCCCTATTGTACAAGTGGCACAATATTTCTGAAAATAGAAATCAACTAACACAAAATATTTATCACCAACTGTCACTGTGTCAAGTTGCTTTGTACATTTATATCACTCACTTGTACATTTAACTTGCCCATAACATGAACTCAAAACTACAAATTAGCTGAAGTCATCGATAACATATGGTTTTACATTAGTATATTTTTGGTGGCAGTTTCAGAAAGTTAGCATTTACTGATGATGCTATGGCGGCGCAGTAGAGAAATGAAGTATGTACCTATAATTGGAGGGATTTTGGGGCCATAAATCTACCCAATCCTCAAGTGGATGTGCGTAATGTTTCAAGAACACCCTCCAGAACTGGATCTTGTCAACTCCATCTTTCAGGCTCGTCCCGTATCTTACCGGCTCGTGCACGTCGCTGGACATGAACTTCAGCTTCTCTTCGCTTGGCAAGTCGAAGAAATCCAAGGCTGTGGACACAGCTCCGTCTAGTATTGTTTGGCAAATTCCATGATTGATGATCTGTGGAAAATGCGGAATGTAAAATAAAGTGTAGCTCCCATTAGGACAATGTGTACGTTGGTTTCAGTTTCAGCATTGCTTACCTTAAACAAACCCGTCCTGCGACAAGCATTGCCGATTTCATCCACGACAGCAGCGCGTTGCACCGGGCCCTGGTGCAGGCGAGCCAAGTCAATGATCGGGACAATGGCAAGTTCAGGGGCCAGATTGGGACGGTGTAGAGGTGGGATCACATAGCAGTCTGGCACATAGGACAATCCCCTTTCTTGCGCGCTGTTTCCCGTGGAAAACGACTTGGGATTGTGCTCATCTTGGCTCATCTTGAAACTTGAAATAAACAACAGTATCTACGTTGGATCGATCAAACAAGCGAAATGTTTGGAGCAAAAACGGTTTGGTGTGGGGTTTATATAGCAAACATTTTTCGGTGTGTTACATGATACGAGACAACTGGAGCTATTAAAATAATTAGTTAGAGACCATGTACAAGGAATTAACGACCTTCTTATCGATCCAGCTATGTGACTAGAAACCAAAATAAAGCTTTAAAAGCAAGAAAATACATGAATATTGATCCAAAAGCAACTTTTCGAAACGTATAATATATATATTTGGTGTCAAATATGTCAAGCGGAGAGGTTAATTTATAGAAGAAACCAAAAGAGAGTGTTAGAGAGGAGTTTGATGGGTTGAATTTGGCATGTAGGCTCAATCGTATCGGTTCCATATACCTGGTATTGGGTCCAGAACCAGGGGAATTTATACGTGTTTTCTTTTTATTTGTTCCTCACAACAGCTGGTTTTGTATATAAATGTTGATTGCGGTTTTTGTTTTTTGGTGTCAACCGTTTTTCAGAAACTTCATCACCAATTAAGTTTTTGATTTCCCTTCTGGAATGTACTATTCTAATTTCTAAATCTTGATTAACCTTTTTAACGGCTCTTAATCAGTTTAATTAGTCGTTAGTGTGAACGGTAGTGGCAATTGATGGGCAAAACTTTGACGGCGGCCGTCATTTTATTTTGGACAAATATTTGTTTACCAAATACTATGTTGGATTGGCATTTGCTAATTAAGTTATGTTCTTGAAAATTTATGTTATACAGAAACGGTACTTTACTATTTTCCCTCTTTATACCAAGCACATTTAATTTAACATTTACATTTTATCCCTATGTTGATTTGATCTATTAATTACTTTTTTTTTGAAAGAACATATATAAGTTAAATTAGTTATCAAAATAGATACTAAATCGGGTTAATAAAATGTGACGGGACATGCGGCACCCACCGTGTCACCCTACCCCAGCTATTTAACTTGATCCAAGAGCGTGCCCTCGAGGTGGAGCGCCTGAAGCACGCATCTGAAGACTTTTGTGCCCGAAGTGTGCGCTCAAGCACAACATCGACCCATCCAGCGCTTATGAAACTTGCTCCAAAAGCGTGTGCTCAAAGAGTAGCATCCGAGGAGGCACGTCTGTAGAAGTAGGAGGCATCCTGAAGTGAAACAACGTTACGTACATACTTAAAACATACAAATTGATATTAATATTACGCATAACTATATATGTAGTAAACTAAACCACTTTATTGTTACCTGAGCTAGGAGGCACGTCTGTAGAAGTAGGTGGAGATGACATAGGGATCGGAGAACCGAAATCCTCCAACCTAGTCCCTGAAGAGGAGGAAGACCCTCCGCGGTACTCCGCGGTACTCGATGTATAAAGAGGAAGAGTAGGCATAGGCATGGACGTCGTCAATGT
>JAYMTF010003928.1:0-14169 GCA_036897485.1 Pelargonium nanum | reverse complement strand
TTGTATTGAGTGAGGTTAATTTATCGGGTGGCAGGGAAGAGGAAGTGACGGTGGAGTCGAGGTAGGGTCGGAGGGAGAGAGGAGAGAGGAAGAAGATGGTCAAATCATAACAAATTGAAAAGTATAAAGGACAGAAGAGTAAAAAACACATTTTACAAATATTTTTTGTATTTAAAACTAACTTTGTCAGTTAGTTTTGACGGATTCCGTCAGTAACTTAGCGATTTTTAAAACATTGATGTTGTGGATCTTTTTCAAACAAAAGTAGAGGATTTGGAGTCAATGGTGGGTGCCTGCACTCGTGTAGTGTAGTGGTGGAGAAGATGATTTAGGCGGATAAAAGAACATATCGAAGGAGGTAAAAATTACAACTAGAGTTTATTTTTTATATCAAAACTACATATCTCTGATTTGCAAATTAATTTGAAATTCCGCACTTTTGAGTCTTCTAGGGAATGACTAAATGGTCAAGACACACGCCTCTCTGTGAGAAGTCGTGAGTTCAACTCCTTGAGTCAGATGGAGTTTTAAGAGGAGAGCTACCCACGCAATTTTAGTGGTCTGACTCCCATAAATTTAGGTGAGTCGACTCAACAATGTTAGTGAAGAACATTTGGTTGGGGACAATCCAAGCGAGCTCTGGTTTTTTTTTTTTTTTTTTTCGGTTCCTATGAGTTTTGATTAATGTGACCCAAATATAATGGACTTCATTTTGGGCCACATTAGAAAAATAATCCGAATACCCGACCCGTATCAACACATATTTATTCAGCAGTGTGGAAACCCTAGATCTCCCGAGTAGCAAAGCAACAAGTAGTGGGGTTTTGGGTAAGGTCTCAGAGCTCTCGTCTTCGTCTACCAGCAAACCCTAGCCAGCTCCTCCTCATCAACCATGGCTGTCGGGTAAATCTCCGCTGAGCTCGCATTTGTTGAGACTCACAATCTCATCTGATTACTGATGGTTTTTGTTGTGGTTACAGAAAGAACAAGAGAATTTCCAAGGGCAAGAAAGGAGGCAAAAAGAAGGCGTGAGTGTCTTCATCTTCACTGTGCTTTGCTTTTCATTTTTTGTACAATCAGATTCACTTTTTTGTTGTTGGCTTCAGCGCCGATCCATTCACGAAGAAGGATTGGTACGATATCAAGGCTCCATCGCTCTTTACCAACAAGAATGTTGGCAAAACTCTCGTTACTCGTACTCAGGGGACCAAGGTATATTTGATCTGTTTGTTGTTTGGTTCCTTTAAAATTTCCTGTATGCATTTGTTAGTTGTTATTTTAACAGTGTGAGCTCTATGTTTTTTCAAATGCTATTCTAGTTTTTAGCAAGTAGTTTACATTGCTAGCATAGCTCAATTTGAGTTTAATTTTTTATTCTAAGACATCCAATTTACTTACTTTCAATTCTACCATAACAATTTAGTGTTAGTTATATGTGTTAATTATTTGCTGCCTTAGTTCAATTCATTTTGCCATTTGTGAATTGATAATTCAAATATGTTGTGTTGAGTTATAATGCATTTGGGTTATGGTCATTTACATTCACTACTTAAGTATACAGTTGTCACAAATCGGGTCTTTCTTATATAATTACTGAGTGTAAACCATGTTAGTTGTTTTGATTTCACCTTTCCTTGTAAATGAATGTTCTGTTTTTGTATTCTGTCAGATTTGTGCCTAATGTTCATTTTTTGTGTCACAGATTGCCTCTGAGGGACTCAAACATAGGGTAGTTGAGGTATCACTTGCTGATCTTCAGGGTGATGAGGATCACGCCTACAGGAAGATCCGCCTGAGGGTTGAGGATGTGCAAGGGAGAAATGTTTTGACTAATTTCTGGGTATCAATACTTGATTGAAAGTTTCACTTGACTCTAATATTTGTTCATGTATTATATATGTTTCACTAACATTTCTGTTAAACTTTCCAGGGAATGGACTTCACTACTGACAAATTGAGGTCCTTGGTAAGGAAATGGCAGACTTTGATTGAAGCTCATGTTGATGTGAAAACAACTGACAACTACACTCTGAGGATGTTCTGCATTGGCTTCACCAAGAGGCGCCAAAACCAGGTCAAAAGGACTTGCTATGCGCAATCTAGCCAGATACGCCAGGTGAAACTACTTTTGAAAACTTAATTTTATTTATATGCCGTTTAGAGTATTTAACATTACCTCTTCATGATTCTGCGAGTTTACATTATTATCTTTCCCTTCTGATCTTTAATTTAATGTGCTCTCCTCGTATATCATTACCCCCAAAATTTTAGCTGTGTTTGCATATTTGTTTTCTGGATCTAACAAATTTTCATTTTTCAGATACGCCGAAAGATGAGGGAGATAATGATTAACCAGGCAACATCTGTTGATCTGAAGGATTTGGTTCGTAAGTTTATTCCTGAATCCATTGGAAAGGAGATTGAGAAAGCAACTTCAAGCATTTATCCTCTGCAGAATGTTTTCATTCGCAAGGTCAAGATCTTGAAAGCACCCAAGTTTGATCTTGGAAAGCTGATGGAGGTATGTTTTTATAATTACTGTTGATAGCTCTATATATGGTAGTAGATGTTATTGCATTGGCCATTGAAAGTAGCCCTCATCCTCCTCTTTGTACAATATCTTGGTTGGGTGTTTATATTTGATAAGTTGTAAAATGTAGATTTTTCCAACAGTAGCTATCAGGTATCTAAAATTGTGGATGACCAGGAACTCTTGTTTGTTAGTCATAAAAATATTGCAGGTCTTTTCAAGTGTTTTGGTGCTATACATTTTGTTATATAATTTACTGTTCAGCCTTTAATATGTTTTAATATTTTCTCTCATTTCATTGGAAGTCTTTTAGTGTTTGTGAACTTGAATTTGTAATTTGAAATGTTGTATTTCAAATACAAATACAATGTTTTGAAAGCTATAGAATTTCAAATGACAAAGGTAAAAGTTGTCATTTGAAATCTCATGTTGCAGACATGTTTTGAATGCTATTGGATTTGAGCCAAATCAAAATCAAAATCAAAATTCTAAGTTTATCCAAACACTTGATTTGGATAAAATCCAGCATTTTAAATGAAATGTTGGGTTCCTAGCGTACATTTTAGATTGTACTTTTTGGAATTGGGTCCTCTAAACATGCCTTGTCTAATATTTGTACTCAGGTTCATGGTGACGTTTCTGAAGATATTGGTACTAAAGTAGAAAGGCCCGCTGATGAAACTATGGTTGAAGGGGTTACTGAGGTTGTTGGAGCTTAAAGGGCGAATTTATCAATGTTTTTGTAGAGATTGGAAATTTGCTGTTTTGGGTTTGAACTAAGTTAACAATTTTGTTAGTTAAGTACTCGCTTTGTTCTGTTATTTGCCCGGTCACATTTTAATTGCATACTGCAGGAAAATTTATTTTGGAAGTATATTTCAAGTCATTAAATCTTCAATTCCCTCCCTTGGATGCCTGTGATTTTATATTAGTTAGTGCACATGCTTTATTTGAGGAGAAAATGTATTTGCTGATTATTGTTCACATTTTTAAAATGCTAGTATTGATTTGGATGGCTCAATCTTGCACGAACCAATATAAAAAGTTGATGTTGTGGTGATGTTTACAGTTTGGACATGATTCACATGAATAGTACAATATTTTGTGCCCAAGTTAACAGTAATCTTAGTAGTGATGCAAAAATGGATTATAGCAAATCTAGTACACTCCGGTTCAAAATAAGTTTTTTATTCTATTCTATTTTTCTTTTTGTATTCGTGGCAAAATAAGTGTTCTTTTCAAAAAATAAAAAAGATACACCCGTTCTTTTCTTAAGTTTGGTACATGCGTAAGTAGCAGAGAAGGAGTAATGAGTATTATAGCTTATTCTGAATTTTACCAAATGTTTGTTGGAATATTCATTCCATTACGTTCCATTACATTTATGCCTTGATAGGTACAATACTTTTTTTTGTTCAGTTTATACTCTGGGGTTCTTGAGCGGGTCCGCACACTCGCAGTTGACACTTTTAAGCCGTTTTAGCAAGCGCTCTTTCCACTCACGCAATCTGTGTTGCCAATTGCGCCACTACCCTTGAATATAAGTGTAATACTTTTAGTTGAAACAAATGACGAGTTATTGAGGTAAAACATACACTGGCTGTGGTATATAGAATCGAAATAATACCTAAAATTTATGATCTTATGATTATTTTGAAGCAATCAGCAAAAAAAATTGTGTCCAATAATAAAAAAATAGGCAGGGTAGGTGGTTTGGTGAGAGATTTGACACAATAATATAAATAAAAATATATAGTATTAATTTGTGTCTACACAGAAGGTGTAGAACAGAGCAAGCAAAACCCACCAAATCCCAACACAACTACCCACTCACAAAACTAAACGTACAACATAACAATGCATCCTGTACAACTTGTCTAAGCACATTGCAAGTTCAATAGCAATAGCCTTCAAAATCAGATCACCACCAAAACTCACTTCTTCTTCTTCGTCTTCTTCAACAACCACCATTGTTGAGAGAGAGAGAGAGTAATGGCGCAAATGAGCAAAATCTATGATTCAGCTCTAACCCCAGGTCTCTTGCCTAACATTTCCCAATCCCTGAAACCCAAATTAGCGTCTTCAATTTCTCTCAACCCTCACTTTTTGGGGTTCACTGCTTTAAGGGTTACGAATGGGAACAAGGTGAGGCCGCTCAGGGTTTCAGCTTCTGTTGCAACCAAGTCGGCGCCTCCTGAGATCGTCCTGCAGCCCATCCGAGAGATCTCCGGCACCGTCAATTTGCCCGGTTCCAAGTCTCTCTCCAATCGTGTTCTGCTTCTAGCTGCTCTATCTCAGGTATTTGTTATGATGAAGGATTGAGTTAACATTCCCTAGGCCTATGTCTTATGAGTGATGATCACTGAAAATAAGTCTCAAGTGTTTTGTATTTACACATTTGGAATGAGAATGAGAATTCTAAGCCATTCCCATGACCAGAAAGTCAGTCATCCAAATTTGAAGAATGAGAATCTTAGGGTCAGTTTAGTTGAAGAAAACAGTTTTCGTTTTCGTTTTCAGTTTTCTTTTCTATTTAGAAAACCTGGAAAATTTAGAAAACTTGTTTGGTTGTAACAATTTCCATTTTTATTTATTTTGATTCTAAATTAGAATGATGTAATGTAGAATTAATTTTAAATTAATAAATAACAACATTACGTATAATATATACTCCGTGAGACAAAAAAAATAAAAATAAGTAGTGGAAAATTGAGTTTTCTATTTAAAAACTAAAATACAGTTTTCCATTTTCAAGCTAATTTAGAAAACTGTTCCAGTTTCAAGCTATCTTGTAAAACTGTGCAACTGAACAAGTTTTCCATTTTTCAGAAAACAATTTTCTGAAAAACTGGAGGAAATACTTTATACCTAAACAAGCCCTTAGTTCCATTCCCATTCTTGATTCTCATTCACCAACAAAAATTCTAATCCAAATTCATTTTTTGTTTGGATTGGTGGTTGTAATGTTTATCCTCCAATTATGAGAAAGTATATACTCCCTGCATCCCATTTCAGCTGTGAACTATACTAAATTTGGTTGTCTCAATTTAACTGCGAACTATACTACATTTTGGAACTGAGAGAGTAAATGTCAGATAGAAATTTTGATTCTTTGCCATTTACAAACTCTGGCATGTAGTGTCCCTTTCAACTTAGTGTCTCGGCCTTGCTATTGGGATAACATAGTTTTTAGTTTCAGTTTCTTGTCGGTTTTGACTTGATGTATGCAGTTTGATTGCTTCAAGAGGTCAAAAAGCAAAGTGAAAAAGGAATTAAGGATTTCATAACATGCATGTTTTATGTGCACTCTAGAGTTTTTTTTTCGTGATTAAATTACTATTGTTAGATGTTCTTTTGCTTCTCCAAGTTCTTTAGCTATTAAGTTTGATTTTTAGATATTTATTACTATATTCATTTACTATTCAGGGGACAACCGTGGTGGATAATTTGTTAAATAGTGATGATGTTCATTACATGCTTGATGCATTGAGGACGCTCGGGCTCCGCGTAGAGCACGACAGTGCAAAGAAGCAAGCGATTGTGGAAGGTTGTAGTGGTCAGTTTCCGGTGGGTCAAGAATCAGGGAATGAAGTTCAACTTTTCCTCGGAAATGCTGGGACAGCAATGCGCCCATTAACAGCTGCAGTTACTGCTGCTGGTGGAAATTCGAGGTCTGTCCAATCTTGCTTTCTCAACTATGTTATGAGGGAAAATATGATTCTTGCCTTGTTAGTAATAACATAGCGTGCCTTGTAATGATGAAAATGCTTTCTTTCTAGCTTAAAAGTTGAGTCTATTCAACAAATAAATAAAAATTTAGCCTACTAATTGCTAGATGATATAAACTAAGGAGTCTATAATGTAAACAACACACATTCACACTAATCGTTTTAGTGAAAGTAAACATATACTGTTCTTTAGAGCTGGCAAAGTATAGAGTTTCGAATGTGGGGATGATACCAATTAGTTGGACTTAATTATGTTATCCTGCTTTTCTTTTTAGAATTTATGGTGAGAAGAAATAGGGCACACACATTTTTGTTGTTGTTGAGCTTAACGCCTCTACATTTTCACGTAGTGATCTTTCTCAGACATTGTTCAATGTTTTGATCCTATGATTCAAATAATCATATATCTGAGAAGTAGTGTGTGTGATCTGAATGAATTAATCTTATTCATATTTTTTTTTTGAACTCTATTCATATTTTTTAAAGGTAAGAAACTAACAAATGACACACCTCTTTTAGGGTATTAAATAGCATTTTCAAAACAAACTTTTCACTAGATATTGTAAGAGGACTAAATCTAATGATATATTTTCCTTATTCGATTCCAGCTCTTTCTGAGTGTTGTTACTTTCTAAACTGACCTTTTCTACTGTTCAATACATTTCAGTTACGTACTTGATGGAGTGCCCCGAATGAGAGAGAGACCAATTGGGGATTTGGTCATTGGTCTTAAGCAGCTTGGTGCAGATGTTGATTGTTCTGAAACAAGCTGCCCTCCAGTTCGTGTAAATGGAAAGGGAGGCCTTCCAGGTGGAAAGGTGTGGTTTTAAGTATTTTTTTTCTTAATCATAATACAATTTCAGTAATATGTGGGCATTTTTTTTGGGATAGGTTGGATTCATTGTTTAATGCAATTATGATTTTATTTGGCGTACATATATGCAAACCAAACTTTAACGGTGTTTGGAGATATAGTTTTTATTAAGGTTGTGACCCTGGCTGGGTAGTGGTAGGTTGTCTTTGTCTTTGCAGACTTTGTTTGGCTTAGCAAAATTTATACGAGTCATTCTCTTGGAGCTAATATCTCTTCTTGGATCTGAAGCTTGTGTGTTCAATATATCCGTACTTTCCGTGTGGGTAAACAAGGAGGAGTTTGTATATATAATTTACAACTAAATTAACCTTTTGGAATATCCATTGTGAGTCTATTTTAGAGAGGGTCTAAACTCCAACTTACAACTCATGTCTTAGGAGGAGGGTATTGGGAGGGTGGGGGACACCCTTAAGTTTCTCTCGCTCTCTATCAGGTAGGGTGGGGATGCATTCTCTTATTTTCCATTTTCTTCGCAGATTTATGTTTATTGTAAGGGACTGTTTGCTGAAGTAAAATATAAGGATGGATGTAATTTTTTTCGATATGGAGATATGTAAGTTGTATCTCTTTGGCCTTTGTGATTTTTATATGTGCTAATGCATTTTCTTTCTCCTGAAGTATGTTTAAGTCAAATTAAATAGTTTGATAGTTGTATACTCTATTTACAAAAAATTATCGCCTTTTGTTCTTATTAAGACATAAAATTAGAATATTGTACCATCTAGCATATGGAAAACTTAAGGTGCTATTGGCTTCCCCTGCTACTGTGTCTGAATGGTGTTCAACTAAACCTCTCGATGGTGTTGTCTGTGGTGGTGGAGCCATTTTGTTTTATTAATCTACATTTCTTTGTCTGTAATTACAGGTTAAGCTCTCTGGATCAATTAGTAGTCAGTATCTGACTGCTTTGCTTATGGCAGCTCCTTTGGCTCTGGGAGATGTGGAAATTGAGATTATTGATAAATTAATTTCCATTCCTTATGTTGAGATGACTTTGAAGTTGATGGAACGATTTGGGGTCACTGTGGAGCATACTAATAACTGGGATAGGTTCGTGGTCCGAGGAGGTCAAAAATACATGTAAGTTTTTCTTTTACTGAATAGTTCTCTCACTTCCTGAAACCTGGTTGCTCACTGAAAGTTATTAATTGAAAAATTGACCAGATCTCCAGGAAATGCTTATGTGGAAGGTGATGCTTCAAGTGCTAGTTACTTCCTAGGTGGTGCAGCAATTACTGGTGGGACTGTCACTGTTGAAGGTTGTGGGACAAGCAGTTTACAGGTATTTTAATTGTGCCAATATGTTTACTCTTGAAATGATTTGCATCCCAGGATTCTTTCATTAGTTCTTACCTTAGTTCCCCAATGCCTGGATTTCATATGCTTTTAATATAAGTATTATTTTTCTTTTTCTTCTTGTTTGAATATGCAATTCTTTTGACCTGCAAAAGCATTTTCATTCATAATGAGAATATCTACTATTCCAAGTCATACTTTTCACTGTGTCTAGACAATGCATATGTATTATGCTACCATGAGTAAATGAACTCACTTCACCAATATTTATTCTTTATATGATTCAGGGGGATGTCAAATTTGCTGAGGTTCTCGAGAAAATGGGTTGTAAAGTTACCTGGACTGAGAACACTGTCACTGTTACTGGACCCCCACGAGATTCTTATGGAAGGAAACATTTGCGTGCCATTGACGTGAACATGAACAAAATGCCAGATGTTGCCATGACTCTTGCTGTAGTTGCTCTTTTTGCTGATGGCCCTACTGCCATAAGAGATGGTATGGTTTTATCTCCTGTTTGCATCTAATAGAGTCCGTTTTGATTTTTAAGTTGCAAAACGTGGTGGTGAAAGGAAACAGAGTGTTTAGTTGGAATTGTCATCACCCAGTGCTTCAAGATAGTTCTGCTCCCACCATTGTGATATACACATAATGTTAAGAGTAATGCTATATGTACAAAATTTTGTACAAAAATGCTTGTACAAAGTGATGTGTCAAACAATGAAGGATGACAAGTCAATTAATTCATTGATGAGTTGGCTGAATCACAATCCACCATGCGTACATCATGTCTTATAAACCGGGCGCTTCGCGCCAGAAATTCATCGGAGGGTGGTGGTATCATATATGTCGGGTTTTTATTCGTTTAAACTTAATTTTAAACCACAAAATATGAAAAATACATGTGCCACGTAAGCTGCCACGTCACTTTGTACAAGTATTTTTGTACAAAATTTAGTACATTTAGCATTTTCCTAATGTTAATCACTCTGCTTGATTTTCTTGTTTTCAGTGGCAAGTTGGAGAGTGAAAGAGACGGAACGGATGATTGCTGTTTGCACGGAACTTAGGAAGGTAGGTTTGTTTCTGTTTGTGCATATTTGAATTCCATGATTGTCTACTCCCTCTGTCTTACATTGAAAGTTGGCTTTTGATATTGACGTTAGCTGGGGGCAACCGTTGAAGAAGGGCCAGATTATTGTGTGATCACTCCACCTGAGAAATTAAATGTAACAGCCATAGACACCTACGATGATCACAGGATGGCCATGGCGTTCTCTCTTGCTGCCTGTGCAGATGTTCAGGTGACCATCAAGGATCCTGGTTGCACTCGAAAAACCTTCCCCGACTATTTTGAAGTCCTCCAAAGGTATGCAAAGAATTGAACACTTCTTCGACGTTTATAATATATGTATGAGAGAGAGTACATTTTTTTTCTTCAAGATTTGAAGGCACCCTTGTAATTTTTGATGATTTATTTGAGCAACTTGTTTGTACTTGACATTGTTTGATAAGTGATTCTTATATTGAAGCTCAAGTGAGGTTTGGACTATGATTACATACTTTTAAAGCATCTCAAATACATCTCATATGTACATGGAGTTAAAGGCAAATATGGTAACCAAATTTTGGCATGAAACACAATTCAGTACTCAAACTTTTATTCTACCAGAGTTAGTATCCAAACTTCAATTTTCAACTCAATTTGATGCTTATCGTCCAAGTCCGGTAAGATAACCGTTAACACCTACACACGTAGCCATCACGCCGATGACTAGGATAAGACATGCTTATGTGGCAAAAAAAGACACTCTCCATGTTACGTGTCATATGATTAATTTATTTTTAAATAAAAAAATCAAAATATGAAATACATCATCTTCCCTCTATCATCGCTCGCGTTCTCTGTTTGGAAGAATCTTACTACTGTTAATTTGTCTAGTAATCGATTCAATGTGTTTATTCATGTTTCCCTTTCGAATTTGACTCAGATTGTGGCTTTGAACCTTGCAAACAATTTGCTTTCCGGTGAAATTCCTGATCTCTATTCGTCCAATCTGCAATAGTTAAATCTCATCAACAATAACCTCTTTGGAACTGTACCTAAACCATTTTAGAAATTTCCCATTTCTTTGTTCTCTGAGCAGTAGAGTCGCGACTGTGTAAGTTGAGGCACAGTCGCTACTTTGCATCATGACTGTCTTATAATGAACTCTTGAGTGCCTAAATGATACCAAAATGATACGTGTGATCACTCTTTGAAAATCTTGAGAAGTCTTTTACAAAAATTGTGAAAACTCCAGTTTCATTAGACATTATGTAAGCTTCCAAATAACTGGTATAACCTCAGGGGTCTACCAAAACAACTTCATGACCGTCTTGTAATGGACTTTTGAGCACCTAAATGAAATCAGAATGATGCGTTTGACAATTCATTGGAAATCTTGAAAAGTTCTAAACAACTCTTGTGAAGATTCCAACTTTATTAGACATCATTTAGGATGAGAAATAAGTGATTTTCTGTCGACATGTCCACCAAAACAACAAGCTCTCTACCTCCTTGGCTCCCGAGTACTCCCAATTGGGTGTTTGTGGGATGACATGTGGATTGTGATTTGGGAGCTGTGTTGTAAAGGTTTGTAGGTTCTTGTGTTTCCTTGTGCAACAATGATGAATGAGCATTCTAGTAAAATGCTTTTGCTTCAAGATCCAAACTACAATCCACATTGTAGCTTTGCATGCCATGGAATGCCAATAAAATTGTTGAAAAAATCAATTTGTCAAGGAAGAAACATATGAAATGAGTATTTTTGGATAGTTGAGCTGAGTATAGACAACTAGCATGTATTTGTTCTGTTGGAATTAAACCAACCAAATCCCACAAAGGAAACTAATTGACAACCTATGTTAACATATTAAAACCATTACATCATCAAAGTCACACCTACTCTGCCTGAGAAAATTAAAACAAATAATTCCAAGTTAGTTAACTAACTTATCAGCAACTGCCGCACGAACAAGCCATAATTGACTGCAATAAGAAAAAACATTAAGATCACCTCATATTCATAATAAAAGCAATCATCGTCACCAAAGTCCGAAGGAGGCAGCAAACACTCGAGTCCAACACCTTTTCGCAAATCAATATCTGAATTGGGAAACAAACGATTGCGGATTGCCTAGTAGCTTCGCAGAATCAAATGCCTTTAGAGTAATCTAAAGGAAGGATTGTAGCAAACCAAAAGGTTAATAAAACATAACAAGAAAGCATAAAAATTATTGACATATATACCTCCAAATGAAGCATAATGTCACGACCTGCATATTTTTAGGCCAAATTCGCACAGAATCCAACCAGATCTTCAACTAGCCCAACTTATCCAGCCCACACTTATGGAGCTCTCTAGAAGCCTTCTCTACTTTTCAACATTCTTAGGAAATATCTAGAGTTACGCAAAATCTTGAATACTCTCTAGATAGTTAATCTTAGCCGTCCACAGTGTCCATATAATTGTAATCTTAGCCATTCATTTAGATAGTCAACTAGTATAAATAAGTGAGGGATCTACTTTCACATACCATCACCCATCTCTTGTACTCTTCATTTGTGTAATAAAAGGTCTACTTTGCGAACTCATGTTTACTTGCTGTTTTCCTTCTCTTATTTTCATTGAGTGGGTAAATCGAACACATGGGAGAAGCCTGGACATACGATTTGTCTTCCAATATCAACGACATTTTTGCCTTGTACTATCAAGGATAGGCTGAGTTAAGAACACAATAATTATCAATTAAACATAAACTGAATCATTCTCAGGTTGTGACAGCATAACTTCAAGACATTATGCAATTTAGTAAGCATAAATCTTTCCAGTCCTGCCATTACTCGGGCATATAAAAACTATAGAGAAAAAGAATTAAGAAAACTACATGAGACTAAATTTGATTTTATGAATTTAAATGATACTTCATTACCATTCAAGTGTACGACAAACAAATCAAATTTATTCATAATGAGAATTCCTACTTCTTTTCTACCCTCACCGTCCAACAAAATGGCGTCACACAATGAGTCTAACCAAACAAACATAAAGGCAAATTCATCGTACTTGGCCGTAATGGAATTAATGAACACATCCTCTTGCCTTAAAGGAGAACTAATATTCCATTTTGCTCCGAAATGCGCCCTACTAGCTTCATAAGTCAATGGAAGCAACGAACGAGGAAGTTTCTTAGTCTACAGAGAATCGAAATCCCCACATAATGCGATCCGCTAATTGATTAGCTTCTTTGACCAAATATTCTACTTTGTACCCAAGCTAACCATCTCAAGACAAACACAGTCCTTGATGGTCAACACTTAATATGATATTACCTTTCCCACCTACAAAATTGCAAATGCCATTCGTAATATCTATAGATTGTCCAGGGTTACAAGTTCACCGTCGTAGGATGATCCAATACAAATATGTTGCTTATTAAGCTTTGTAGCAACAACTCCGATCTATTTCCCATTACTGTAAAAAAAATGCGACACCTGTGCCAGCAGCTGGTGGAACTGTTTTACCATCGCCTATTCAAAACGTTCCATCGGATGTAATGGTCACTGGTCTATCGATATGGTCGGTTTATTTGTTTTCTTTTACGTTTTTAGCTTATTTTTAGTTATTTTTAGGTATATTTTGTGTTTTTTGCCTCTTTTACGTGCGCCAAGTTTTTTATGATGTTTTTATAAGGTCATTTGAAGCGCGTGGATGGTCGAATTGAAGCAAAGTAGGCAAAGCCAAGGCTGGTCAACGAAGTCAACAAAGAACCAATTCAAAAAAGGAAAGTTTTGGTGAAATGCACAATACTGACAGAATGACCTCTGAAGGGTAATTCTGGAATTTCACCATCTAAACCAACCAAGATTGAGTTGAGGCCTTCTTCAAAGTTGAAGAGGACTTTCTGGGCTTCCCAATGAGTGGTCGCGCACAATTTTTTGAGGTCGTTTTGGCTCTGAAGCGTTCGTTAGAACGATCCAGTTATGCGCGAAAAATCACCAGTGTCGAGCGCAGGTGAACAGTGCCGCGACGCCCTACCAAAAATTGCCTACAAGTAGAAGGGTTCACTAGGGTTTTAAGAGATACAAATTTTCTCTTCTTTTGCACTTTTTTCCAGCCACCATCTTGTCAATTAGGAGAGGTAAAGAATAGGGTTCTGCGGTTGGAGCTAATATTGAGTGTGGGGGAGAAACTCTCCTATGGAGTCTTCTCCCCCACCCATGAAAAGCCTGCATAAACACCTTTGGGTGGTGACGACACCCGACTTATGTTTATTATTTTATTTTCCTTTGTCTTAGTTTTGGGATTATCGAATGTAATCTTCCAATTTCATCATCAATATATTTTAGATTAATTTGAATTTGATCATTTAGTTTGTTTTTTTTCTGTGAACACGCATTCTAATCCATCAATGGTTAGATGTGCAATTGGTTATGTTTTATTGTATAATTTGAATTTTATTGTTTAAGTGTTAGATCCTTGGTGTTACGATGATTCGCCGAGCCCAAACTTGTGCGTGGAGTAATTAACAACAAACTCGACCACAATACGGGCTTCATCCTCAAAGTGGAGTTGTCTAGTTCGGATCAAATCATTGTATAGGGAGGACCCTTTGGTAGTCACATACCCTTGGGCACCTGGTGAGCGACGAGCTACGTGCTAACAATACTACTAGCAAGTGTACTAGTGTCACAAGTA
>JAYMTF010003927.1:0-14169 GCA_036897485.1 Pelargonium nanum | reverse complement strand
TGGCAGAGACTCAGTTTCTTTATCTTTTTCTCTGCTCATAGCAATGGTGGCTCTTCTTCTTCTATGCCAAGCAGCATCAAGTGTAGAAGTGGACGGCTGTGATTTGTTTGCGGGAAGCTGGGTCAAGGACCCAACCTACCCTCTCTATGACCCCGACACGTGTCCTTTCATCCAGCACGAGTTCAATTGCCAGAAAAACGGACGGCCGGATCTGTTCTACACCAAGTACCGGTGGCAGCCCCACGGATGCAACTTACTCCGGTTAGTATCATATCGAACCTCTCTTTTAATTGGGGATGAAAATTCGTGTTAGTAAGACGATTTGTATTAAGTTTTACTATAATTACTTGAAATATGTTTTAGATGATACTATTTCCCAGTTGAGCATATAACTTCAACTATTATCCGAGCCCACTGATTAGTTACTCATAAACATATTTTAATAAATGACCACGTAGTTGATATACTAAGTAGTCGCAACAAATCCTAAGATATTATTACCGAGAGGATGAGAGAAGAATCAAGAGCTATGATTCAAAATTTTTTTGAGTCATTCCTAATAGAATTGACCTCAAACTTCAAAATTGAGGAACTATAGTTTTTACTTTTTCTAAGTTTGAGGAATAAAATTTTCACTTATTAAACTCTTTGGCTATATGATACATTGTTAAAATCAAATATATAAATTATAAAGTGAAGTCCCAAGCTAATTGAATGACATGTGTCATTTTCAATTTCAATTGAGCGTTTAATTGATTGACACTATCAATTTTAACTTTCAACTTTTTGTAATGTGTCAATTTAATTAAATATATAATTGATATAATGTAAATTTTAGAATTGATTTATATCTTAATTTTTGTTTTGAAATAGATTTATATCCTAAATTAGTTATGAAAAGATAAAAGAGATTTAACTTTTAATTAAATCGAAATATTAATATATGAATATTCATATAATTAGTTTAGGGTATATTTATTTCTCATTTCTTATCTAACAAGAATAAATTTCATATATTGCATTTCAAAAAGAAAATGAATGAATTTCACATATACAATATATTATTATTACTAAATTATTCATAATTACATATTTCATACAAAATACTAGATATTAAATTATTGAGTCAGCCAACCATAATAAATAAATAAATTCTAAATAATTTCGTAAATTAGAGACCCGAGTATCGCTGGGCCAAAAGACTAGTTATAATTATAATTTTAAGTGAGTGTGATGTCGCATAAGTAACACAATTTGTTTATGACTCGTTTAATTAAACAACTCAAATATATTTGACTATATTAAATAAACAAGCTGATTAGTTGACTCACTAGTTTTGAGACCAATTCTTTTCAAGAGAATTAAGATAGAAATATTCCGTCAGCGATCATCAATCTCCAAGCGTTGCAATGATCGCAGCCCATAGCGAAAACAAACACAAAAATTAGCGTGAAAACGTCTAGCTCCAACAAATAATTCATCGTAGAGCTAGCTATTTCGACAAATTTATTCGTTGTTCAACTCGATTTTAATAATCAAGAACGATGGCACACACAAACTCGATATTACCACAGTCAAATAAAATTAACATCATATTTACTTTCACTCACATGATGCCAACTTCGGAACCACTTTTTGTGCTGGTTCGTTATTGTCACCATTAGTTTTTTGCGGTGGTGACACTATCTCAATGATTGCAAAATAGCTCTATTGTATCTGATATTTTATTAATAGGGTCAAAGATTGCGGGTCCCACGAATTGATCTAAAATCATATGGTTTGTGGAAAATTGTAAAATAGAGTGTCGTGTTGGGAACTGAAACTAATTAAGGTGTTATATTGTGTCATGGCATGGACTCATTGGTTTGTGTTATGACAGAATGATTTCTTAGGAAAGTTTTGGACCAACCGACTTCATAGATTTGGTCACTTGTCATGTCATAACAGTTGTCTTAGTATAAATTTTTTAATTCAATTTATATTTCTATTGTTATTATTATTGAATTAAATTCTATATATTATGTGACAATTGGTATCTGCAAATTTTAATTGTGTTGTGTTGATAGCCTAGTTTCATAATTAAATGAGTAAATTTAATTAGATTATTAAATTATTTAAGTTACACATTACGAACCAAAAAAAATTATAAAGTGAATTAACATGACTATTTCAAATTTCAAGTAGTTAAGGTAATTTATTTTGTACAAATTTGAGTCGATCTTTAGTGACAGAGAAGACAAAAGTAACCCACCATTAGGCCAACTACCTTCTTTTTGACATAAACCGTATATTAATTTGTTCTGTTTTTTTTTTTCTCAAAAAATAAATGTCCTGTTTTTTTTTAAATATTTATTTGACATTTGGCCTTTTCTATTCCACAAGACAAGTGATACTCTCATTATCCTTGAACTAATTTAAACACTGTATTACTATTTAATAGCCCTGTTCTAGTTTCTTCATAAAATATCTTTAACTTATGTTTCAAGTTTTTATTTTATTTTTTCTTATTTACTAGTGTTTTCTACTTTGAATACAAGATTTTAGAAAAATAATCATAGAAAGTAGATTCAAATCTATTTGTCTCTTTGCATAACAAGAAAGTGGCATATGAGTTCAGATAAAAACCAAGAGACATGTACGTGAAGCTGGATCTCAATTTCTAAATATAGAAACTCATAAATAAAAAAAACTACTTGTCATGTGTCAGCCAATTGTTTTTTTTTTTTTTTAAAGGAGCCAATTGTTTGGTTAATAGCATCTTGTTTTGGAAAAAAAGAAAAGAAAATAGAATTCAGTTAATGGTCAGTTCGGGTGTCACATGTCACGTTGACAAAACACATACATAAGAGCACATGAACCAATCTGTGTGGTTTTGTGTTTTTGGGCTACCTCGTTATAAAAAGGAGGGAAAGACTAGGACAAGCTAGCTAGCTAGCTTTACACGAAGCATTTGTTTTGGTTGTTATGTTTTTGAGTCATGTTTCTTGTTAATTTCCATGATTTCTTGTACTTGTCTATTTCCTTTTTGTTGTACATGTCTTCATTGGTTTATTGTGTGTCAGATGAGAAATTGATGGCATAGTAGTACATTTTAAGTAAAGGAAATACACTGAGTGTCGCGCAAGTGTGTTGAGCTCTGAATCAAAATATATAGTACAAATAGAAACATAGCATGCGTGTACACAAACTTGTTGGTATATATGAACATGGTGTGAATGAGGAAAATTGGACATCAAAACAAGAATGTAGGTTTCATGCAATGGGCGATGAAGTTATGCTGTGACACTTGAGCAGTGTTTTGATGTCGAAAAAGTTAAGGAAGTTTCCTTGGACACATGACAATTTTAGTCAACTTGTTCTCATGCTGGTTCTTTCCCCTCTAATGTTTGGTCATTGACGTGTGATTCAACGCAAACACGACAATAATTTAATATTCGTTTCACAACTACTCATTGAACAAAATACTAAACTTTCACGAACACGAACTGCCCCTAGTTTGGTCTATGATTTGTTGCAAGTACAAACTTTGCTTATGTTATAATCATATAAGTGAATTATGCTGATATTGATGATGTTCATGTTTGTGAGCGCAGATTCGATGCCTTGGAGTTTGTGGAAAAATATAGAGGGAAGAGGATAATGTTCGTAGGAGATTCGCTAAGCCTAAACCAGTGGCAGTCATTGACATGCATGCTTCATGCTGCACTGCCTGAGGCTCAATACAATCTATCTAGGCTTGGAGATGTCTCCACATTTGAATTCACGGTATAATTTAAGTGTGTTTAAGTTTAACATATTTACTCATGTGTTGCATTTGTGTTGGAGAATCCAACACGTATAGCGAATGTATCATGTTCATGCGTTAGATTAGAGAAAAATGCACGACATGAGGGTATCATATTGTCACTCATGATCATCTCCTACAATTTACTGTGTCGTGTTCGTATTACATCGTGTTTGTATTGTTCTGTATAGCACATATCCAACATTTGACACAAAACACTACATGTCAACACGAATTGCTAGCTATACTCGCAACTTAATTACAAGCATGTTCTCAGCTAAACTAACAATATATGATATATCTTTGTTCTAATAGTCGATTATCTGTATTTGCGCTAAAGAATTGAAATCATGCAGGATTATGGAGTGAAAGTGATGCTTGATCGCAACGTGTATCTAGTGGACACTGTCCGGGAAAAAATTGGCAGGATCTTGAAGCTTGACTCAATTGAAGGAGGCAAGCTGTGGATAGGCATGGACATGCTCATCTTCAACACATGGCACTGGTGGAGCCGGAGAGGACCTACTCAACCGTACGTTAGTCACAAAACCAATATGTTGCTCTAATTTATCATTCTCCTACTATATATATATATTGCTAAATAAATTATGTTTGTCCCCAAAAAATTTAATTCTTCAGGTGGGACTACATTCAAATAGGCAACAAGATATACAAAGACATGGATCGTTTGGTAGCTTTTGAGAAGGCTCTTGAGACTTGGGGAAATTGGGTGGATACCAATATTGATCCCACCAAATCAATTGTATTTTTTCAAGGAATCTCTCCATCACATTACAAGTAAGAAAGCTTTTGAACCCATAACTCAATTTATTGAATCTGAGTTTTGTACTTGTATATATTTGAGCTCACACTTCATGATTGTGTCGTGTTAAAGATTGGTTATATGAGCCAATATATAAACACAGTATGTTAACATATAATTAAATATGTGTACATGTTTTTTAGGCTCAACACGAACACAACACAACTATTAAACTTGTTGGGTACTCCAACATGAATACGACACAATTACAAAATTACAGTTAGTTCGTGTTGGGTCGCGTGTTGATACATTAATCACAGGCTCTACTTAAATTAACTTGCATCTGTGAAAACTGTAGTGGTACATTATGGGGTGAGCCAAGAGCAAAGAGCTGTGTCGATGAGAATGAACCCTTACCTGGCTCAACATATCCCGGCGGTCTTCCAGCAGCGGTTGGCGTTTTGAAGAGAGCTCTAAGCAAAATCAAGAAGCCTGTTACGTTGCTCGACATAACGATGCTTTCGTTGCTGCGAAAGGATGCACATCCTTCACAATATGGTCTTGGAGGAGCATCAGGAATGGATTGTAGCCATTGGTGTCTTTCTGGTGTTCCGGATACTTGGAACGAGATTATGTACAATCATATTCTTTGAAGAATAATGATTTAGCTAGCTCTAGCTGATTTATCGAGTCAATTACAGTCCATAATATATTGGATAACATTCGTACAAAATCAGGTATATAATAAGATTGGAATTGCATATTCTTGTGTTGGACGTTCAATAGTGAGTTCTTTTTTTTTTTATCTTTGTCTACTATTAAGGGCTCATTTGTGCCCTACGCTATACTAGTACCATAAAAAAAATTGGTATTGTCACGTTTTTTTTTTTTATGATTAGAATATGAGCGTAAAGTAAAATTTAATTGACAAGCAACTGATCATGACAACTAGCTAGTACCATTAGGCTGATCTCTTGTAAACACTGAATAATTCATTTAATTAGAGCAAGAGTATAATTAAAAGTTTGCAAGGAAGAAACAGTACAACTAAGTAAATGTTTCCAAGTAGTTCAAAAGATTACAAGTTGTACACACGAGATCTTAAATAACTATAGAGCTTATAATTTGAACCCTGATCAATGTGCGGCCAATTAAAATCCGAGCAGCATATTTGTGAATTCGAGTAGCATATATGAAACAAGCCACCGTTAATATCAGGTCGGGAAACCGGCTTAGAACCTGCATCACTAGCTCTTAACTATGATCACTACTGTAATTTTTTGGTAGACAATTTTGTGTGCCTATTAAAAATACTTGGCCCAAACGTGGACATAAAGATCTCGTATAGGAGGGGATAGAGAGCTAAAAAGCAGAAGAGAGACACAGGAGGGAAAGAGAGGAAACTAAGTAATAAGATAACTTGTAACCGTTCATCTATCAAAATAGTGAGGGCACAGAAAAAAGTTGCCATCATGGTCCCTATAGAGAAAGAAAGGGAGGCAATGCCAATTATTAGCTTTTGGGGCAATGTTGTTAGGAAATCGTCTTCTGCATAACGTGACGTGAGAATTCCAAGAAACATCAGTACTGAAGTTAAAGATGAGAAGAAAGACAGGACATCGCACAATATAAAAATCTTGAACGACAACTTAGAAAGGAACCCTTGTGTACTTTGGTTATAACTTCCGGGTTCCTTCAAGGCCGCTGCAAATGTAATAGTGATAATAAGAGCGCCAACAACAGTTGAGGATTGTGCAGTTGCTTTCATCCATCTCTCGCCTTCTTTGACCAATTCTTTGTGACTTCGGGTAAATAGTTCGCGAGGATTTAAACCATCTTGGTTTAACATTTCCCTACATGAAGGATTGGATAGCCTCTCTATCTCCTGAAATGATTTATTAATTAAATTTGATGACAAAAATGAAAGATTAAATGCATGAGAAACAATGTATGTAACATAACGTTGAAGAATGCGTGAAAATAAATGTGTCTAAATAAGCATTGCGAATTGATCTAAAATTAGCATTAAATAAAGGCTCAATATTAACTTTAGCATTAAATAAAGGCTCAATGTTAACTTTAAACTCTAGCATATAGGTGCTGCTAAAAAATGAGTACCTTGAACCATTGTAGTTCTCTTTGCATTTGCAATGCAGGACCGGATATGCGATGATAGGTAGAGGAAGTTTCGGGCATGGTTGCAGCTAAATGTAACATGTTATTGTCGAAGCTATCGACAATATTCGTCAAGTCACCTATTACCTTCGGATCAAGCCCGTACACGAGATTGAAAACTTTTTCTTGGCGATGAATAATTGCATATGAAAATATGTTTCTTCTGTCATCATCAAAGAACCACATAAGACGTTGATTGGCTCGAGCCATCTCAGTTATGAACTCAACAATTCCATTCTTTGCAGCTTCCAACATGGCCTCTCTCACAGAGGTCTCCTTCAATTTAGCATCATCAAAAGATGATATCTCCTTGCAAATGGATTTGAGAAATCTTTTTGCCTCAAAATGGATCAGTTTGTTATCCTCAAACTTAATACAGATTCCTAATTCATTCCAAAATATAACTGTGTGATAAGTTTTCAAGTAAATATTGAATGGAAAACCCAAAGTTCACAAATTATAAACTGAAAAAAATAAGTACACAGACAACGGCGAAGCTAGAGGTGAGCTGTAGTAGCTAGGCAGTTGCCTATGTCATCTCCAATATGATTTTCCATGATAATTAAGGTTGAAATCATAGTTTATATGTTCGGCTTTGTTTTAATATACACGCCGACCCCTATTCTACATTCTGGCTCTACAACTGTACTTGTGCCCTTAAGTGTTCCCATATTGGAAATAAAGAAAGAAAGAAAGAAAGAAAGAACAAGTGAATATATATATAAACTAAGGTTGCATACCAAGATATTTCAAAGCTGTCAAAAGCCATCCACTGCATAGACCTAAAAAGTTAGTTGGAATATAAATTAATTAGGATCTCTTGGTTAAAAACTTCAATTCATAACATATAGAACAAATTGCTCTAAAACTTAACTGCACAAATAAGTACACAAAAAATGCTAACAATGCAAAAAGTGCAGACTGACCATGCATATGTCTATAGACATTTTTCATATTTAGTCTACACAACTTTCATTGTTCGCATAATTTTGTACAATTAAATTTGTGCACTTAAAAGAATACATATCAAGTTAGCAATAAAATAAGAGATTGAACTGAGTATGGATCCATGTACTAACTTGATTTGATGTACTCTTCGCTTGGAAAACCCCGACTTCCACTTGGGAACGCAGAAGGCACTTTACATAAATCTTGTATTGGATCGACGAAGGCACATTGCTTGCCAGCAAGTTTAGGGAAGCGCTTAAGAAGATCCGATGCAATATCTAGTGTACAAGTAGCATCTCAAAATAAATAAACAGATACCTGGATTTGAGTCAAATTCAAATTTTTTATGCATAAGAACAAATCATTAAAGTATATGCGTACCGAACATTTTGCCAGTGATGCAGTGGCTAAGAAGAATGGTACCATGTAGACGACCTTTTTCTGGATCCAGACTATCAAGAATAGTACTGGTATCATTTTTATCTTGACCTTGTGCTCGTGTTCGTGCATTTTCGGCTTCAACAATGATCTTGTAAAGATATCGAGTCATATCCTTGTGGCCATGAGCAGAAGCTATTAGAATTGGTGTCAAAACATTTCCATGAGTGACCAACAATGGATGCTTTGGGGCTATGCATTTGGCCATCTGGAGAGCCCTCTCTTCATCACCAATTTGAGCTGCAATGGTATCAAGAGCTGTGAAAAAAATGTTGTCCTCTATTTTCAAATCTTGTAGCTCCATTTTTGTAACTAGAAACTCCACAATCTCAACCTGCTGAGTAATTATTGCTGCATGAAGAGCTGTTCCACCATTACTTGTAATTTTGGACCTCACTGCTTCTGGGTGTTTACCAATAAATTCTTTCACATTTCTCAACTTCCCTTCTTGCAAATACATTAGAAGTTGGTTGAATTCATCATTTTCTTCGTCGATGCTCGGTTCAATATCTATACATATGTGAAGTGATTCTGTGGACCAATAAATTAATGAATAGGAACAATAAAAGCTGTACATATAAACTGTGTAAATAGTTGAAGGTCCAAAATTTTAGTTTTATACACTACTAAATGGTGGACCCACATTTTTCTTTTATTGGTGGGTTCGACGCGTGCATAATAGGGGTCAAAATCAGCTCTGATATCATGTTAAAGCTGATAAGTGGAAGACCCAACTAGTATATCAAGTGACAATAGTTCACATTCTTACTATGAGAGATCATACATTAATAATATTCCCCCCACGTGCAGATTGAATAACACAACAAACCATGTACGTAGATCTAAAAGAGAGACACTAAAGAGGAGTTACTAGACCCAAACCAAATACGCTTTGAAATGTGTAGATCACATTACAGAACGTGTTAAAATGAAAATGTCTAGAGACAAGCATCAATGAAAATTGAAAAACTAATCAATGTTTCATTAAAAAAGATTGAAGGGATTTGTGGAAACCTGAATTATCTCACACATATATTATGTATTTATGAATCTTCTTTCTTTTAACATGGGATGTTTCATCTTTGGCGATTGATAGTAGAAACTAGTTCCGGAATCAAATATCCCTTACACTTTCATAGTGCAAATTGACTGTGAAAGTTTTTAGACGAAACGATCACGAAAACAAGAATATCTAGATATTATTATTATCAGTTTGTACAATTTTGGTTGTTCTACAAAAATTCACTAAATATACCAAAAAGATATATATACGTACCTGATGTTCCTTTTTCTCTGTTCTTTTGTATGCATTCCAATTGTTTCCAAGCATCACTGGCTCTTTCAGCAAACCCAATTTGCGAAAGAATTTTTGGTCTGCATGAAACTTTAATAGCATGTAAAGCCTTGCCATTCTTCTGTTTCCAAGTTGTTGATTTGGTTTGATCTTGTGCAACATCTTCATCAATGTCGGCCACAACTTCCCAAAGATCTTGACCTGAAAAATAATCTTTCATGCAAGCTCTCCATAGCTTGTAGTTACTATTGTTGAGTGCTTCCGGGACTATCACTGAGCTAGAAATTGCTGATGATGACATCTTGCAAGATGGATCTGCTTAGACTATAATATGTTTCTCTGAACAAATCAATATAAGGAAATATATTTGTGATATATGTTGTGAGCGTAATTTTTTTGCACAAACTCAATAGCTGAAATATTGCTTGGACTAAGAGGTTGCTACAAGGAAACTAGTACATATTAATTAATTATGAGAATACAATATATCAATTTGACACACAACTAGACATTATACTGACTTGAATCAAAGTATCAAATCCTCATTTCGAGGTTTAATGCTTTTAAGATGATCAAGACCAAACACCATCTGGTTCTTATATGCACCTATATGTGTACTTTAAGTGTTCATTTTTATTGTTTTCTTCATTAAAAAATTAGGGTGATGCATGTATTTCTGGATCAAGAGTGATATCATATGATTCATCTATTAGGAGATGCATGTACTTCTGGATCAAGAGTGATATCATATGATTTATCTATTAGGAGACATCATGCAACTCTTTCTCTAATTCTAGCTAGATCTATGAAATATTAGAAAAAGACAAGAGGTAATTAGTTAAGATTGATCAGTCCATCTTATAACTTAATGGATCACAATATTGGCATTATGCATGTGATCATCTTATTTATAATAATAAAATACGAAGCGTTGTATCTAAGGAAAAAAGTGTAATACAATAAGAGAACACTAGGTGCACAAATAAATGTACAAACGACATATGTATATGTCAACACGAGTGTTAATTGATGAGGAGTTAGTCAATATTAGATCTTCGCTAGTACACTTAGATTTTTCCAAAAAAACAATGTGAATGTTTCAAACAATCAAAAAGATTACAACCTACACCAAGTATTTTTGACACAAATACAAAGTTTCCCAAGAAAAAAGAAAAATCACTACTTTTATTTCTAGTCTTCTTTTTTCTTGGGAAACTTTGTATTTGTGTCAAAAATACTTCGTCCATACGTGGATACAAAGATCTCAGAAAGAAGTGGGTACAGTGATGAGAAGAAGAAGAAAGCCACTGGAATGGAAGAAAGCAAAGCAACCGGTAAGATTATGAGCAACCTCCCATGTAGCATAATTGTTAGGGCACAACAAAATGTTCCCATCATGGATGCTATAGAAATCGAAAGAGATGTGAGGCCGATTATTAGCTTCTTGGGCAATGCTTTCAAGAAATCGTCTTCGGCATAACGTGACATGAGAATTTCAAGAAACATTAGTACTGAAGTTAAAGATGAGAAGAAAGATAACCCGTTGCATACTATGAAAATCTTGAACAGCAGGTCTGAAAGAAAAATTGGGAATCCTGTGTCTTGATTGTTACCGCCAGGTACAGTGAAGACCGCAGCAAATGTGACAGTAACAATGAGAGCGACAACAACAGTAGAGGATTGTGCCGCTGCTTTCATCCAATTCTCACCTTCTTTCACCAATTCTCTGTGAGTTTTTGTAAATAATTCTCGGGGAGTTAAACCATCTTGGTTTAACATTTCCTTGCAAGAAGGTCTGCATAGCCTCTCTACCTCCTGCAATAAATTTTTATTTCTTAACTTCATGTAAAATGAAAAGAAACAATCCAAATACACACAATTACACCTTTAGAATGCATTCTCTACCAATCAAGCAATTTTTTGTATTTTTAGAAATAATTCAAATATATATATATATATATTCCCAACATATAGAAAAAATGTGTACCTCGTTGAAAAACGGTCTAAACCTTTTTATAGCTATATGCATAATATGAAAGTTTTCACATAGTTATCTGCATTTATCATTTTCTTTTTTATGTAATTTCTTTACAATATTACGAACAAGTACATAAATAAATGTACTAAAATATATTGTTCACAAAACTGTTTCAGTGTTTGTTGATGTCAATCTTCAATGTTCATCTACATATTTTCTTACTCAAGTACACACTATTCCTGTTGCTCTCAACTTTGTGCACTTTAGTACACATAATTTTTCCTAAAGATTGTAGTTCACTTTTGTATTATCAAATACATCATACATAATATATATATATAGTTTCAAACATACGAATAAAATTGTTCCCCAAATGTGATATATAGACAGGAGAAAATGTACAACATGTCTCAAACTATAATATGAGAAAATGTTTCTGCGTACGTACGTACCTTAAACCATTGCAGTTCTCTTTGCATTTGCAATGCAGCACCTGATGTGCGATGAAAGGTAGAGGAAGTTTCAGGCATGCCTGCAGCTAAATGTAACATGTTATTGTCATAGCTATCCACAATATTGGTCAAGTCATCAATAACCTTTGAACCAAGTCCATATATGAGATTGAAAACTTTTTCTTGGCGGTATATAATTGCATATGAAAATATATTTCTTCTGTCATCATCAAAGAACAACCTAAGTCCTTGAGTACTAGCTTGAGCCATCTCAGTTATGAACTCAACTATTCCATTCTTTGCAGCTTCCAACATGGCCTCTCTCACAGACGTTTCCTTCAATTCAGATTCATCAAAAGTTGCTATCTCCTCGCAAATAGATCGGAGAAATTTTTTGGCTTCAAAATGAATCACCTTTTGATCCTCAAACTTGACCCGAAACCCTAGTTTAGTCCACGGACGACGAAACAATATTGTTACTTCTCAAATGCAAATGTTAGAAAAGAAAGGAAAAGAAAGGAAAAGAAAGAGAGAATAATTGATTCATTCTGTTACAAATTAAGGTTAATTTGCATACCAAGATATTTCAATATTCTGAAGAGCCTTCCCTTCCAATTACCTGAAAGGTTGATGGGAATATAAATTACTACAGTGGAGATGTCACTGAAATAGTTAACAAATAGTAAATAGAATTGATGATACATGACATCATTTTGGGTTCACCACAAAGACGTCTCATGTTAACATATACTTGCATCAAATGTTTCACCTACCCTTAAACGTTCATACAACTCTTTCCTCGCAAGATCTGACTAAAACAGAACACCCGATATAGGTTTAACCACTAGAAAATATTAAGAACGGTTTCAACGACAGATCGGGTAAAAATTGCACATCATGAGATGTGTTCTAAACAAGCACATGTCATGTTACTAGCAACCAATGAAAACGTGTAAATGAACAGCACTAATCTACTCCGTATTATTTTTTATAAAAAGAAAAAAAGAAGTTGATAGTTCTAATGCATAAGAAGAATACGTTTTTATCTACACAATAGATCATAGATTGATTAGCAGCAAAATAGAAGAGATATATGAAGAGTATAGAAGTATACTAACCTAAGAAACCCTGAGTTCCAGTTGAGAATGCAGAAGGCACTTTACATAAATCCTGTACCGGGTCGATGAATGCACATTGTTTGCCCGCCAATTTTGGGAAGCGCTTAAGCAGATCTGAAGCAACATCTAGTGTATGCACATGTAGCAGCATCTCAAAATGAATTTACATGTAAACAATATATAGCAAAAAGAACATTAATGGTACACGTACCAAACATTTTGCCATTGATGCAGTGACTAAGAAGAATAGTGCCATGTAGACGGCCTTTTTCTGGATCCAAACTATCCAAAATATTATCTTGACGTTGTGCTTCATGAGCTCCTGTTTGTGTTGGACCTTGAATAATTTGTGTTGGATCTTTAATAACTTCCACTAGAGCTTGTGCTTGAGCTTCTTCTTGTGTTGGAGCTTGAATAATTTGCGTTGGATCTTGAACAACTTCCACTAGACCTTGTGCTTGAGCTCCTGCGGGTGTTGGAGCTCCAATAACATCCGCGGGAGCTTGTATTTGTGCTTGAGCTCCTGCTGGTGTTGGAGCTTCAATAACATCCGCGGGAGTTGGATCTTGAATATCTTCCACTAGAGCTTGTGCTTGAGCTCCTGCTGGTGTTGGAGCTCCAATAACTTCTGTGGGAGCTTGTGTTTGTGCTTCTTCCGCTTTAACAATGAGGACCTTATAAAGATAACGAGTCATTTCCTTGTGGCCATGCGCAGAAGCTATCAGAAGTGGCGTCAAAACCTTTCCATGTGTGACCAACGTTGGATCCTTCGAGACTATGCATTTCGCCATCTCGAGAGCTATCTCCACATCACCAATGTGAGCTGCAATAGTGTCAAGAGCTGTGAAGAGATTGTTGTCCTCTAATTTCAAATCTTGTAGCT
The DNA here is from genome assembly GCA_036897485.1 of Pelargonium nanum. Lineage (NCBI taxonomy): Eukaryota > Viridiplantae > Streptophyta > Magnoliopsida > Geraniales > Geraniaceae > Pelargonium > Pelargonium nanum. The sequence goes on along the minus strand of JAYMTF010003927.1, from coordinate 336 downwards.
CCATTTTACTTGCAAGAAACTCCACAATCTCCACCTTTTTAGCTGTTATTGCTGCATGAAGAAGCGTTCCTCCACTGCTTGTAACTTTGGCCCTCACTGCTTCCAAGTGGTCTTTAATGAAAGCTTCTACTTTTTTCAACTTCCCTTTTTGAACATTGGAGAGAACTTCCTTATATTGAGCACCATTTTCTTTGTGTGATTCAATATCTATACATATATGCAGTGATTCTGTAAAACCACTTAGTTAGTAATTATAAGGAATAAAACTCATTGTTTTTCAAACTTTCCCAAATTTATTCTAAAAGGATTAAAGGCAATTTTGGTACCCAAACTTTG
>JAYMTF010003926.1:0-14173 GCA_036897485.1 Pelargonium nanum | reverse complement strand
TGCATCTCATGCAAATTGACTAAGCAAGTGAAACTAAAGCATGCAATGGATAGATCTGTTGCATTTGAATATCCCTAAAATACAGAGCTTCTAAGCAGTCTTCAAGATAAAGGTTACTAGTGTTCTTATTTAAAAAATTATTTCCATATGAACTGAACCTATTTTGCTTTTGTATGGTTTGAAGTAATGATAACTTTTAAAATGAGAAAGAATATCTGCTGTGTACTTTTTGGTGGTTTCACCTTCCTCAATAATAGCACTATAACCAAATATGCAAGAAGAATGCCTGAATACAAGGCAAATAAAAAGACATAGTATTAGTCTGTTCAAGACATGAGGACACCTTTTTATATGAGACACTTGAGTTTGCTAAGGTTTTCGCGTTATCCTGAACATCACCCTAATCAGTGGACACTGGATAAACTGGATTTATCATCGTGTTCTGGATTAAAGGTACAATTTTGAGCATAAAAACAGAGCCTATGTGCATGTATAAAAAAATATCACAAACTTCTGAAATTTTAATTACATGCTAGCTATGAAAAATAAATGCTCTATAAGCCCCATTAAATAATTGTCAATCAGCTGTAAACTCTTCATAGGCCAATTGTAAAGACTCTTCTGGAAAGTAAGAACCATGATAATAGTCAATAGTTATTTCCCATGAACTGTCTACCACCAACCGGCATTTCAAACAAAATTTAATAGCTTAAAATGTAAAATCTAAGATCAAAGCGATAATTGTTTTCAAGCAAACAGTATTTTCAGGTGAAATCATCCCAGGAACAAGTTGAAGCAAAATACTCCCAGTATCAAATAGGATGTCGTGTTTGACAAAACACATTAGGAAATGCACCTGATTGCCTCCATTCACTTCATTTAAAAAAAATAAAAAAATAAATAAGAACTTGAAAGTATGCTTCCCTTAGTTATAGACTTATAGCAATTGGGAAATGTTTTTTACTTGAAAATAATCTCACCTTCTCTTAGCCATACTGGAATGGAAAGTGAGAAACAAAATTAAAGCAAGACAAACAAAATTGGGAACAGGAGGAGCAATAATCTAATAAAGTAGAATTCAAGGTATATATTTAGCAATGAGGCAAATTTATCTAGCAATACTGGCAAAGGTTCTAAAACAAAACGTATGCTCTATACGACTATACCTGTAAAAGATCATTGATGCTTGCTTCGGCTAATTCTGTATGCCTGCCTGTCCAAGCGCAAAAGAGGTAAAATGTCACAATAATGTGGAGTGACTCAGATAAAGAAATGTGAATGAAGAAAAGATGAGAGCACTACCAGAGGTTTGCTCCAAAAACTTCATCAATTTAATAATTTCCTCCTGTCAATGTTATAGAAAGGCAAAAGTATTTTGAGAGATGATATTTCCATGTGGGATATTAAGAGGAAAATAAAAGAGATGACAAAAAGATATTTATACCCTTTGTGTGATGTTCTGCTGCAAAATGCATTGCAGTGATGGTAGAACTAAAGCAGCTGGATGGGTTGAGGATGTTGGACTAGTTGAAACTCCAGAAACTGGGCTGAATAAACAATTCGCAGGACCCTGAAGCAAGGAAACGAATGGCAATGATTACAAAGCCATTGTCTAACAAAATTCTAAGTTCCTTATTATTTGCCTCGTCATACTCATACATTCGTACATTCAAACATAACTCACACGTCATAACATTAGTACAAGGAGGGTATAACACTTGAAGGAGTTCCACAATATAAAGCTTCCAAAATTAAGCAAGAATCTGATAGCGGATAAATTGAAACTGAACAGAATGGAATGTTCATATGAAAAGTTGTTTAACAAATAAGATAAGCTGTATTGGAGTGGCATAGAAGATGCATCCAACATGATAAAGTGTACCATAATAGGAGCATGATTTATGCCCCATGCAGCCGAAATTCCTGGCTAGCAGCAATTTTATTGATTCATTAAGTTCCTTCAAATTATTTATTTTATTATACATCACAATAGTACAGATTCCCGAAAGTCAATTTATGTACCATGCACAAAGTAGGAAAGGGGAGCCTTAAATTTCATATCTAAGACTTCAGAGAGCAATGTAAGAATCTGATGGTGATGGTGACTAAATTTAAACTAAAAGCAATAGAAGCCTGATGTAATAAGTATAAACTAACAAGTAATATATGTGCTCATTGGATTGACATAGAGATGCAACCAATATATATGACAATGTTTGTGCTAAACTTCAGGTTAGCAGACAATATCATCAAATAATTCAATGACAACCAAGTCGTTTCACATTATCAAATCTGATGTAACAAATATCTCCATTTAGCTTATTAATCCTAGTTTTTCTCAACAGAGATATTAAGATGAATCAGCAATGAAACACACATGCATATATTCACAATTCTCTATGTGATCTACAAAGGAGGAATAGCTATCTACTTAAATTGGTTAGAACAAAAACATCCGGAACTGTTCCTTCAAATTTGACTACACCATAATAAAGATATAAAGATGTTGGCAATGGTGCCAAAATAGTGGAGTCCTAGAGTATACAGGAATAGGGATGTTAAAAAAGATCCCCCAAACCGTGAACCCACAAATGGCCTGCAACGGAAGATCTGCAAATATAGGCGGTCCAAGACATATGGTAACACGTTAGGCCACGGCTGGTCCACAGTCCGCGAAGCCCACCCATTCCCAACTCGCCCGCCCGCATATAAACCCTAAAGGACCTCCATATAAATACTCATATTCTATTGGTGAGATTTGAGAGAATATTATATGTTTTATTCAATAAACCAGCATTCTATTTATACAAGGAGGGCTAGGCTAATCTATACAAGGAAAGAAATCGAGCAATCCCTAAAAATCAGTTATGAGATTCATTCAATCCCTAATTTAAAGAATCAAATATTCTCACACTCCACAAGCTGGTGCATATAAATCAAATCAATGTGAGAATTTGAATTCTCTTCTTTTTCTATAAGACTTTTGGTAGCGTTTAACTTTTGTTGGAGTTGATCTCATTGATAGATTGTTGCAAAACTTGGTGGTATGAGTTGCCATGTTCTTTGACCACATTGATGTCGGCGGGGGAGATAACACTCCCTCAAAGAAGGATGGGTGAGGAGGCTGCCAACCACCCGTGGCAAATCAAGTGGCAAAAATCGGTGTATGGCACACTCGGTTAAGGCCAACAAGAAGAATACAACCGTGTTGTTGTCTCTAGACTGTCAATTAATACCAGGAATAAGTCATTGGAGTTTCATTTGAAAAGCATCAAGGGGTTGCTAGAGGCCGATAAAAAAGAAAACCACAAATTTGCTCCATCACTATCAACGTCATGTGACAAAGCATTTGTAAAAAAATTGCCTGATGAACTTTTTTAAAAAAATTGAACAGTTCTGACTGGTTTGAATTAAATCGAACAGATTTGAATTTGGACCAAATAATGAGCTGGTTACTAAAGCGAAAACGGACCGGAGGTGCGAGGAAGCCCGCAGGTCAATAATTGGGTTGTGGATGTGGATCCGGGTGGAGACCTTAAATGCTCTGCTCATAACCCAAATAGAGAAAGAGAAAGCGGTTGCCATGAGCGAGGCAAAGAACCAGGGGGCCAGAAGTTTTGCTGGAAAATAGAAAAGAGAAAGACTTGGTTGTTGAGGGCGTGGCACAACTACCATGGAGGCAGTGGTGCCAAGCAGCAGAAGAGATTTGGAGGTGATATTACCTACGATAAATATTGAGGTGATATTACCTACGTTAATATGTTAATTTTTATTGCACGTGGGTTTGATTTTACACATGAATTGGATTTTGTGCAATATGTTACTTCCTCCGTCCCAAAATAAGTGTCATGCTAGTACTACATCCATAACTAACTTCCTAAAAAGGAAACAAGGCACTTATTTGAGACGGATGGAGTATCAATTTCAATGAGTATAGTAGTTTGTATTCAGTTTTTTGTGGACCTAGTGGTGAATCATTATCTCCACCCATTACTTTGGTTAGGATAATGATAAACCACAAAGGGGAGTAATGGTTGTTGCTTTTAAGCAATTTAAATCCAGTATTCAAGGAAATGCTAAATCCCAATTAGATAGTTTTTTAAAAGAGGCCTTGTTGGATTGTGAAATTGGTTTCAATATTTTAGGTTGGTGGAAAAATAATAGTCGAAGATTTTCAATCGATTCCAGAATCGAGATATTTTGGCATTGGTGGTCATGTTCTTAATGATTTAAAAGTTTCTTAACTCCTTGAATAGTTGAATCTATGATTTGTACGCAAGATTGGAAAAGAAGTCATCTAATCCTATAAGATTAGATGACTACTTGAAGGATATTGAAGCAATTGATGAAGGTAATTCATTTATTTGTTTGTTTTTATTTATTTCATTTGTAATTTTACTTTTAATCTATCGTTTGTTGATTATTTGATACTAAAATTGTTTTAATTCAATGCATGCAGATTTGTAAACGTTGACTAAATGAGTAATTAGTGGACTGTCGATTTAGTTCTTACTTGAAGATGAAATTGTTAACTTATGTTTAGTCTTTTTTGAATAATGTTGTTATAGACTGTAGTTGTAAAGTTTGTAATATTGTATAGTTAATTCATTTGCAGAGTAATATTCCATCCAATTAGGTTAGTTGTGTTTTTTCATCATTAGGTTTGTATCATCTTAGTAGGCTATTTTGATGTGTTAGGTCATTCATTTTTAATGATTTTTTTAGTGGGTTTTTTTGCCCCAAGTTTTGGAGGGCTCTTGACTCTAATTATTTGTATTTTCTTAAGTTTCATTAACGAGAAAATGCAAATTTATTTCAGTTATGGATTGGACTTGAAAAGGAATGGGCCCATGCCCAACAATTACGAGCCGGTTGCGGGTGACCCGCCGCAATACAGCCCGCAGCCGGTATAAATAAAACCCGCCAATATACCCTTTCACAAACAGCCCACGGTTGGGAATCAGTAAAACTGAAGAAAAAAATGTTTTCTTAAGGTAGGATGAAGGTCATTAATGTAAGTATACCTTGGGACTTTGATCTGATGAAGTCACCTTAAAGCGTCCCTTACGCTGAACAACTGCTCCTTCTGACGTATCCTCCACTGCACAAAGAGATGAGCCAACACCAGAAGAGATTAAATACTAATGCTGAATTTAACAAATGTATCAATAAAGCCAAAATGAAAACCAACATACCAGCTGAAACATTATTGGTATCTCTCTTATGTCGATACAACAAAGAACCACTATAATTCCGCTCCGATTGATATTTCGGTTGCAGATATTCCCTTGAAAAAAAATCAAGATGTTTCAGTCACAATAGCATACTACATCCCAAAATTTTAATTTTTCACTTACACACTAGGTAATGACAACAATTCTAGTGTCAGCTACAGAATATGTTGCACCAAGGTGTCCTTTCATCACATTTCAAATCACTTTAGTTCCTATCAAATCAGTCTTTAATACCAGTATTTTTATTGATAGAAACGCATTCAGTTAAGATCTTGCACAGACTGTGATAGGCCTACCAATATTCAAAGAAATCCACAGCTTACCCTCTCCAAGAAGAAACAAATTGTCTCCCAAAAGTGTCCGGCTTCAAAAGGGCATGTCCCTATCATGTAAAATAGGGCTTGTCATATAGACCCATATGAACTTTTTAAAACCCACACACTTGGAAGTTGATCTCCCTCTTGACACAAATGAGCCTAGCCAACAAAACTGTCCCAACATATCTCATCAACTAAATTGACGTCTGACCCTAAATTGACTGAAAATTATACAAGGAACCATCTTTACTGTATTAAGATATCATGATTCTACAAATCACAAAGAATAGAAGCTCCAAGGACCTCTACATTGCATATGATATCTGTCTCCTTTCCATACCCACCATGCACCTAGCTTAAACTACAACAATTATGCACAAATAACCACAACACTGGGATTGCATGCAGGAGTCTGTTCTGTGCATCTCTCATATTTTATGACCCCTGAAGTCAGATATCACATGTCCAAACAACACTAGTTTGCCTTAACAGATCAGATTTTCAAAAAGATGCTTGAAAATAGTTCCCATAGCCTAACAAAAATGTATCTATTGCTACCAAACAAACATCAATCAAATCTCCACGAGGTGTGATAGTACAAGGCTCCAAGTGAGAAAACCCACAGAGGCACAGAGCACCCTAACAAAGAAAAATTAAAACATTGTAGCTACGGGCAACCAGCCTTAGACCAAGCTAGTAGCTAATCCTAAAGAAGACCTTAGAAAATACGGTTAAAGAGTAGCACACTCAGCTTCACAAAACATGATGATATATGTCTTTTAAAATGAATAAATAATGAGAAAGAAGAGTGCACTGAGTTCAGTCTCAACAACCATAAAACCAAGAAAAATATGTGATAATATTGATGATACTTTTGCGAGAACCCCTTCTCCTAGAACAAATTAAGATTGCACAACTCAAAGGTATATAAGGCATTATTCCCATTTTACTAGACTGAAACAGGAAAATATATGTACTAAATTGTTATCATTTGAACACACGTGGGGCTGAAATCACAAGTGAGCCAAACCCAGAACTAAACTAGCTTTCATATCATGTTAAACCAATTGGCAACGAGTAGAGGAGCTCAAATAGCTTATTAGTAGCAAGGAGCTTCAAATCTACTCAATGTGGGACTCCATTTCAACAGATTTAAATAGCAAGAAAGAAAAAAGAGAGTTCACAAGTTAATTGAAATAATATCTGGTTGAGTATAGAAATTTGAATCAACTGATAACTACTTCACAGCTTCTTTTAACTTTAAATTATAAAATTGAAATAGAGCTTACCTATCCCCCTCACCAACACCCTTTTTAGGAGAAAAGGTATTATCCGGTATTAGTGAACCGCTCAAGAACTTTCTATGCTCAGGAATGACATGTCGCGGAAAAGAACTATTTGTCCCTAATTTTTCGCCCTGGCTTTTTACAGTTTCTTCAGCTGCAGCTCTTGGTGAGGACTGTGTAAGAAACTGTTCGGTATCTGATCGTGCACAGCCTTCCGGACTTGGACTAGTTGCATCTACATCATCTTCACAAACATCAAAGCAACCCCTGCATCCAGATGCATGGTCGTTTAAATCAAGAATTAAGATACTCGTTAAAAATAAACTAGATTATTGTATTCTCTTTCCATCTAATAATTTATCTTATTAGTTATTACATAAAAGTCCGTTAAATGATAAGACATTGAGCATCAGGAAACAAACCAGTGCATAAAAGATTACTTCAAAACAACATTTCTTTTGACAGATTACAACATGCACAATCTCCAAATGAGATCAATAATAGAAAATATTACCGACACCCTTGATGCCCCAGTAAATATAATAAAGCTGGGGTGTGAAATATACAAAAATCAGAACTGAAACAAGTTCACTCTCCAAATCATTAAGGTGCAGGATAGGAAATAGTCGTACTTGAGAGCTTGAAGAGGCTTGATAGGAAAAGAAGCAAGTTCTCTCTCCAAATCATTAAGGTTGTTAAATCCATCCTGAAACAAAGGAAAATGGGATGTGAAATATACAAAAATGAGTAGGACATAAATAGTTCCAGGGAAGATCTGAAATCTTTTCATAAATTTATGGAAATATCACTTTAATGCAGCTAAAAGTACCACTTGAGTATGTGCAGGATTTGAATGGTTAACCCTTTCAGGAGACAGGCTTTCTGATGTTATCTGGAAAGCATCATATCCATGCTTTTGCTTCTTTCTCTCATCTGGATCTTCTACAGTTGAGATGCCATCATCATCCTGAATCTGTCGCCAAAATGTTGGTTATGGATTGAAAATTGACAACGCATATTCTTCTCATTGAAGAACCCTATTCCCAAAAAGCACCACAAACTAAACACACATGAAACTAGGAACTAAAACTACTTACAAGAGCCGCCTGACTTTTCAAATCTTCAAGATTGAAATTCCAAGCACTGATTCCTCGTATATATTCTTGCTGCAGGGTAATGAAGGCTTACATTAAAGATAAAATCAAAAGGTGGTTAGCAGATGAACTTTATTTATCCCATGTAAACAGACATCTATGAACACATAAGTATTTTACTAACTCAATACTATAATAGAAGACGGACAAAATACAAGTGCCTGAACTGGATGGGGCATCCTAGCAGCATAACCCCATATTTCCCTACCATTAACAGCAGGAACAGACCAAGCAAAATATGAAAACTTCACACCTTACAGCCTAACCTAATCTACATGGTAAGACATTGAGAAAATATATAAGTAGTGTTTATAAAGAATTGCTCCGCATAAGTAGTTATAGAGAACAACACTGCTCACCTGGGATTGGTGCTCATCACCATATAGAGCCTTATTCTGCACTAGAAGATCAGCCTCTTTTGCCTGATATACTAATAATAAGTCAGAGGAATTGTGCATGAAGACATTCTGACTATAAACATACTAGAAAGACAGATCAGGATGAACAAGAGACCTTCAGCACCCTAAAACGTTCACCTAATGGAGAAAGGCCATCAAGAATGGTGCGGGTTAAATATTCTGTAGCGCGTGCATGCTTAAAGAAATGGTGCTTCAAAAGCTTCTCAGATGTAGGACGCTTCTTTGGATCCTTTACTAAGCATGCAGCAACCATCTCTTTGAAAGACTGGGAAAAGGTACCACTTTCAAACAATATTCAAGATAAAAAATAAAATTATAAAAATAAAAACTTGTGAGAAAAGAACATTAGTTTTACAACACAAACCTTTGAAAATTTCCTGTCTCTTTCATAGTCAAGACCAGGAGGTGCATTCTGTAAGGTCATCAGCAAAACCTGTAGTATAAAAAAAAAAAAGAAATCACATGAAAAAAAAAAAGAGATTCTGAATTTATCAATAAGCACCTCCTGGATGTGGATGCATAACAAATACTTAGTGAAGAAAGTAATTACTTTCATTGGTGGATACTTGGAAAATGGAGCATGACCATGAGCAAGTTCTAGTGCCGTTATTCCAAATGACCATATGTCTGCTCTGTATACACCCAAGACAGATATATAACACAAAATAACATTGAGATATTGTATAAACAAATAACACAGATTTCATGAGAAAATCTACTCACTTAAAATCATAGCCATGCAATTGTTGCATAACTTCAGGAGCCATCCTGAGAAGAATTAGACAACAATGAAGTATTTGGTTATTTGCAGAGAAGCACTTACCTCAAATATATCAACAATGGATAAATGAAAATAAAAACTCCCTCAATAATATAACATTAACTAAAATTCCCACAGAAAACATTTACCAGCAAGGAGTTCCAACAAAAGTATTTCTGGAACGTTGCCTATCTCCAGTATCAAACATGCATGCTGACACTCCAAAGTCTGCAACCTTGACTGCACCATTAGAATCAATTAAAATATTTCCAGCCTGCAAAAGAGATTTAGTGAAGCACATAAGGATAACATTACAGTACATGTGGATAATAAGGAAAACCTGATAAATAAAACCATATGCAAACAAAAGCCGCGCACAGTCAATAAAAACAAGTATATACCTGCACTGTAATGTGCTCATGAGAGATAAAGATAGAGATGTGGCATTAAACATTCAACAAATGTCAAATATAGTATAAGCGAAGACTGAATCTATGAAAATAGTAAATAAGGAAATGGTAGTATTATATATTAGTATAAACTTCCCCTCAGACACTCTCTATTCAGAAATATGAAAATTTCTCATGTTTTCCGTAATGTGTTACTAGTATGCTATAATTTCCTAGATAATCACTATTTAGAAACTCCTAACATGAAGAAACTCAGTTAAAAGTTAGAACAAATAAAATATTGGTGAGGATTATAATACCTTCACGTCTCTATGAATGTGACCGTGGGCATGAAGATAAACAAGGGCTTTGAGAACCTCACGCAGTACAGTAGCAATTACAGCCTCCTCAAAACCTTCTGGATAAGATGATTTCATTATATGAAGACAGGATCCCACCGCCATGTAAGGCATCACAACCCATAGGTAGTGCCCGGTAGTGAAAGAGCAATGTGCCCGTAATAAATTTGGATGGTCAATCAAGGTCATCGTCTGTACTTCTCGCCGGATACCATCCTAAATTATTTTCCCAAACAAGACATACGAAGTAAGTTAACAAAACTCAAAGATGGTATTTCCAGCAATGCCATTGATATGGTTTGACAATGAGCTGAAAATTCACCAAAGAAGATATAGTACACATACCAGGTCATTATTACACTTCTCCAAATCAAGAGCCTTGATAGCAACTATCTCATTGAGTGGAATGCAAAGAGCCCTATACACAGTAGCACTGACACCTTCACCAACTTCTTCGTATAATTTATAATCCTTTGCATTGACAGGAAATCTTTTCTCTGATAAATGCTCCATTGTTTCTTCTTATATCACACCATTAACACCCGATTTACCCCTGAATGTTATGCACAACATAAATAAGACGCATACTGAGGAGACAATGGTCAAACTAATGTGAGGCTTTTTCCAGTTTGGTAGCATTTTCCCTCTGTTCAAAACAAAATGGCAAATGAACCCAGTGAGTTCATCAAGATAATCTCTCACCATATACAAGGCCTAAATAATCTAAAGATCCTTAGTTTTTGCTAGCAGAAAACAACATTGGCATATACCAGCCCTTATCTCGTAAAAGGGAATTAAAATTTAATTACATCCAGCGTGAAGTATTCTTGATCAACCTATTAGAGCCCAAAAGGAAAAAAGTCCAGTCTAAGCATTTAACAAAAGCATTTAGCATTAATAATGAACAAAGATAGGTCCAAAAGCTATTGGGCCCATCTACAGAATCTTCGGTTAAACTAGACTAATATGCTCCTAGAGCCAACCTAAATGTATTGTAACATGCAAATGAACGATGAACCAATATGGTAAGGCAGTAAATAAGGAGAAAAACGCATACAAACTAAAAAGCTGACAATGTGAGCAACACCTAACCCGGATAAAGAAACAAAAAACAATAATAAAGCAGCATTAATCACTTTATTCATCGAGAAATGTCGAGAAACAATTAAAGTATGATCTAAAATAGTAGACACTGGATGATCGTGGAAATACAATGTCAATGTTGACACGAGTCCGCAAAAGCAGCATATACGTCCAAGCAACCATTTTCCACAAATCTAGAAAGAGGGCATCCAAATTCCCTTTCATAATCAAGTACATGGCATGAAACATGGCGACAAAACTAGGAATCAAGTGACTATAACCGAAGAAGCCCTAATTGACATACATCCATTGCGCATTAAAATCCATTCCTACATATACATTAGTGCATTTAGATTTTCATGCTAAAGAGCTAAAAAGGATAATCAAGTGAATTCTAACAGCCAATTTTAAAAAATAACCCATCTTTTACTTCATTCCCATCATACTAATGAGGAAAAAGAACATTTCCGATTAATCAATCAAAAATCACAAAACTTTCGTAGACAAAATGAATATTCGTATACAACACATCCAGTATCTAGTTGCAACCCCATCAATTACACTTTTCTCGTCAAAATTGAATCAAATTCAACAAATTGAATTCCCAAACCAAATCAATCAGCTCTCACACACAGAGGGAAGAAAAAGCAAAACAGATTGGTAATTACAAAAAACCAATTCACAAAACATTGAGATTAGATTCGGCAGCTACTGACCTAGGGCTTTGCAATCAAGTTCAGTACTGTACGAACTGCAAGTGGACGAACTGGAACTGGAGCTGAATCTGAGATGGTGAGAGATAGATAGAGCAAAAACAGGCAAAACGACGTCGATTAATATCCAGAGCAGAGACCAAAAACAGAGAGCTGTACTGTGATTTCATGAGCTGGCTCTGCACACTCGAATCTTTTCCGTTTACGAACACATGAAAAATAAACACACAGCCACTTTTTTATTTATTTTTTATATATTTTTCTGTGTCGTCTTCCTCTCGAGCCTCGCCTGAAAATAATGGGAATCAGTGAGACTTTGAGTAGGTGAGAAAAACGTATGTGGCGATTTATCGTGAGATAATCGGGGAGGGGGTTGATTGGATCACCTGAGAGGGACAGATATGTATGTACGCACGGCACGGGTGTGCTCTGTGTTCAAAACTTTCGAGATACAAAAGTAGACGTTTTGATTGGGCCACGTGTCAGACCCGACTCTCTTTTTTTATTTGCAACATAATAATTCATTTAAATAATTATAGCTTTGAATATTTATTTTAAATTGTAGCTATGATTGCTATGATCTGTAGGTGGATTTGAATCAACCAATTTTTACTTGGGCTGGGTCGCCCTAACATGGAACAATATCTTAGTCCTTGAAAATTTGAAATTGAAGTTTGGTTGTCATTGCATGTAACGCAGCTTAATAACCCAATATTTTTTTCTCAAGATAATAACGGGTGTACATAAATTTTCAATAGCACATGTCTATCGTACACTTTATGAACAACATATACAAGTCGTGCACAGTAAAAAGAATACTAGATTAGAAGATATATAGAAAGCTTATGATTGTCATAAAACAAATGTACAAGATCGACCAAAGGGACATGCAGATCCCACAAGAGTTAATGAATCCAAATAATATATCATCGGGAAGGTCCTTGCACTATATTTAGTTTCCGCAAAGGAACAATAGACCCCCACATCTTAGATCTCCAAGAGATAGGGTATGATCTAAAAAAATGTTATATCTTGTGACAGATCACATGTGACAGGACATCATTCCTAATCAGCATCACAATATGCTCGAAGTGATAAAGTCTCACTAGAAGATAAAGAAATGCCTAGTCCTAGACTACTTTTGAGATGGCGTAAAACCTAAAATGTTGCATCAAGGTGAGGTTGGCTGGAAATCTGCAGAGATTTGCTCAAAATTTGAGCTGCATAATTGATGTTAGTCTCATGTAATGCACAACGTCACATAATAGGGCCCCTACATCGGATGAGAGACGATGTTGTTGAGGCATAAAAAATGAAGACGTATAGCATCCTATGTGACCATTATTAACGGATATCTAGAGCGTATTTTCGCTGGTATTGAACAAGCTATTTCAATGCTAATGAAGTACTTAAAGTTGCCAAATTTCTTAATAAACTTGCTATTGAATAACGCTTTATGTGCTCATGAGAACATCGTCAGTGTCAGTGACGATATGTCATCCACATATATGATAACAACTACGAATGATTCCTTTTTGGAGAGTGTGAACAAAGAAGATCACCTGAAAATTGATGACACCTAATAGCAAGTAGAGAAAAAGTGAATTATGATATTGATTGCGAGAAACTTGTCGAACCCCGTAAATGAATTTTTGAATTCAACATACTCGATGTTCCCCATGTTTCAAAAACTATTAGGGAACCTTTATATATAATTCTTCATTCAACTCGCCATGGAGGAAAACATTGTTGACGTCAAGCTGGTAGGGAGGCTAAATGTTTATAAAAACAACAACAAGTAAGCAACGAACTATGACCAGCTTAGCGACTAGTGAAAATGTCTTAGTAAAATTCATGACCTCAATTTGAGTAAATCTCTTAGCCACCTAGTGAGCTTTGTAGCGTTTAATGCTCTCATTTGGACGATATTTGACTTACCATTTAGGACCAATAGTTATCTTTTTGTGCAGTAAGGTGACAAAGGTACGCGTATGGATAGCCTCGTGTGCGGAATATATCCTTTTCCATTATTTCCCTCCGATGAGCATATCTAATATATATATTATAAAGGAAATGCACAACTCCTTTGTTTGACAAGTGGCGCTTCAAGTTTTCGACATGTGTCACCTCATTTTATTTATTTTTTAATTTTTTATATAATTTGAAATAATGCATTAGATATTCACTATTCAATTTAAATTCAATATAAATCTAATTTATATATAGATTATTTTCAAATCCTAAGATAATGATAAGTTTAAAATTTTATTAACTAGAAATTTTTTTTGTACAATATATATAGAGAGAGAGATAATTATTGTTTTTTTATTAGAATAATTATTGTTAGAAGTCTCTTAAGTTATTTAAATAAATTAATTGACTTTAAGTTATAAGACAATTATTCAAATCATTTATAGTTATTGTCAATTAAAAAACTATTCAAAATATATACAAACCAA
>JAYMTF010003925.1:0-14178 GCA_036897485.1 Pelargonium nanum | reverse complement strand
TAGGGCAATAAGGTGCCAAAACAGAGCATATGAGGACAAATACAACATGATTTAGAGTTGAATAACTAGCACTAAATGCTAGTTATCAACAGGCACCCGCGACCTTAACATCTCATAACGTAGGCTCCCGGGTTAGGGGATGCCAATGATGTGATCGCAAGCGCGATGCTAATGCGCTCTAAAGTTCCAGCGTGCCTCAACCTCAAGAGTCTGAGCCTCAGAGATGAAAACATAACTCGAGCGCCCACGGTACCTCCCCTCGAAGGTCTTCTTCGAATCAAGCGCATGCGCCACTCATGGGGTCAGATCCCCATATCCCCTTTGATCATACTCACGGGAGTAAAGGTACTCCTCTTGAAAAAAGGGAAACCAATAGTTGCAACTCATCGGTTTAGGCTAGCAGGTGGGAACAAAGAACTACTTCTTCAGTCTCGGACGAGACCTCCGCTGGAGGCGCCTCCATAAGAAGCTCCCCTGAGGGTGGCCCATCCACAAAAGGTTCCCTAGAAGGTAGCTCCTCCACAAATGGAAACACCCCCCCCCCCCCCCCCCCACTTCTTCGATGAAGAAGCCTCAACATGGTCAATTCAGGGAACAAAGTGAACGACATCGTTGAGCTTCTCACACCTCCCACCGAACCGATTGAGGTTATTGGTGTGCCTCCGCAAGTATACCGGAATCGCGCAAGTAGTAAATGACCTTTGAGAGTCCGAGTTATCAATCCACAGGAACTAGGTCGGTGAATGTAAAATTAAATGTAAATTAGCCTATAAACTAACGAAAGCAGTAAACAATATTCGGGTTTGAAAATGTTTGTCATGAATCATGCCATAAAATAAACGGTAATTAAATCCCAACAACACAAACAACGAATAATTAAGAGAGTGGTTTGGGATATGAATTGAGAATGTTGAAAATGCAATTAAACGAAGAGATGCGATGGTATGACGATATTGGAATTGCCCAACCATCTTGGGTACTCGGAAGTCCTGGGTAAGGCTCATTTTGAGACTTAGAATGAATACGTCGGCCTCCCTCGACCCGCATGTAATTGCGCACCCCAAGCATATTACTGCAATGGGGTCACATACACCCTAGCATGACGGTTTGGCCTAAGCGGGTGAAGAGTGTCCTAAAGCATATTACTGCGAAAGGAACACTCGACCCTATAGTTTGATCCGTGAGGAACCACTCCGTGGTATGGACAAAGTCCCTCACTATAATCATGTGATGTGATCCCGTCGAATCACACACAAGCATTGAGAATTGCAAACCATAAAAATTCTTATAATCTATCATACCAATACATCAATTTTATTCAATTACATATCAACACACGCATTCATACCCCAAACACACAAAGGATTAGCCAACCATTCTCATAGACAAGAAATAATCGGTAAAACAACAATCAATCATACCAAACATGTTCAATTGATAATCAACAATCAAATATAACAAATAAATGCAACCTTTGATTCACAATTAAAAAACTATCCAAGTAACAACTGAAAATGATGTTCACTTACAACCCTCAAAAGGGGCTAGAAGGTACAAATGGTGTGATGGTGATGATGATCACCAATCCTCGGCTTGGAAGTTGTCTCTCCTCCTCCACCTTTAAGCACAGTCTTCAACCCTCTTCTTCCCTCTCAATTTTCTTTTAGAAGTGTGTTTTGGTGGCTCAAAAACTCTAATCCCAAAATGATAAATGAAATGTTCTATTTATAGAATAATGTGTGTGGCGCCGCGGCATCCCTCTTCTGCGCCACGGCGCAACCTTCTATTTCAGCACAATTAATTCGCCCAGGTGGCGCAACGGCATTGCCTCTCTGCGCCACGGCGCTGCTTTAAAACTCCACTAATTGCCTTGTTTTTTCAATTCCGAGCTCCCCTCCTTGACGGTTTTAGCTTGCTCAAACCTAAAATGATCATTAAAAATACCACAAGCATTATATCCGCCAAAGATAAGCATATTACGCATAGAAAACAAGTAAAATCCACCAAATAATCCAATAAGTCCATGTGATGAGACATAAAGCACAATATGATGTATATGAGTGTAATTACGCTCAAGGTGAGATGAAATGTGTGAGAACTGTACTAAAATACGAGTTACCAAACCCCCCCTAAAAAAAAAACTTAAGCTCAAGCACATCCTCATGGAAAGGGAGAAAAAGAAAAGAAAAATCTAAATTATGCTAAACCACACTACTCTATATGCTCACTATACTACATGCAAATCCTAAACAAGGCATACCATCAAACACACTCATTCAAGCAAGTAAATCCATATGCAATCATATATCTCTCCTAAATGCCATATGTCTGATATTCCACCAAAAACACAACAATCAATCATCAAATCCATGAATGCAAGCATTATGGTACGTTGGATCACCGTGTGTGTGTGTCATCCTTGAAACTCGGAACTTCCTAGGTTGTAATGGTAGCTACGCTCTAAGTTATTCATGCACAATGTGTTGCTCCATAGGTTGGAATAGATATCCCTTATCCACTAATCTAGGGATATTTAGCCATCGGGATCAAAAAGACTTATCAAAGCTTGTAATGTAGGGTTCGGATCAAGGTACGGAAAGAAATTTTTCAAGAAGCTCAAATGCACACCTAGAGTGAACTTTACACTCACCCGCTCACAAGCACACATCCCATTACATTTTTCCCATAAGACTACTTTTTCCCTTTACTCCTCTTTAACAATGGGGAGTGTGATGTCATTTTTCTCTTCTTTTTTTTTTTTTTTGTATTGGACATTCTTCTTTTTGAAATAAGTGTATAAAGAACTTTTCACACATTTTGTCCAACTTTTCTCTTTTTTTTTCAACAAAAGATCACATCCCCCCCCCCCCTCTAAACTTTTTATGAACTAAGGAGTAAAAAGCTTGAAGCCACAACTCAAACTACTATTCCCAAAAGAAAGAAAACGTGCAAATGCAAATAGCCCACAAATTAGCATAAAACTCCCTCAGGCTCGTGGTATTTTCCTTATCCTTTGGGTGTTCAACGAAAGACTTCCACCCTAGGCTAGCTATCCAGGTGGTAAAACCCGAAATTCCCGCAAAATGTCCAGCTTTCTCTAACCGGTCTCACTTCCATGAGGGCATGGAAGCGATCCTGAGCTTGCTTCGAGATAAATCTCGTAGCATCGTAGTCAAGAACCGCCAGAGGAGGGGCCTCAATAGGATTCAAACTCGAAGCCAGGGCTACATTACTACCCCGCTGTCTCTTTGTTTCGGCAGGAGCCATCACAACAAAATTGATTTTTGAGAGAGGTAAGCAAAAAAACCACACAAGAACAGCCCTAGGACAAGCAAAACTAGCAACAAACTCAACAAATCCAGCCAAACTAGAGCACTACAGCAGCAAATTTGACAACCAAAACTGGAAGTAGAGAGAGAATCGAGTATACCTGAAGGCGAAACGGCGGCGTCGATGGCATCTAGATGCATGGAGGCACAATTTTGGCAAAAATAAGGCTCACTTTTGCTCTTCAATGGTTGATTTTGGGAGAGGGAAGAGCAGCAATGGGGATGATAAGGTCTGGTTTGCGATAGGGAGAAGAAGAATAGGGGGTTTAGGGTTCATTAAAAATATGAAAACCCAAAAATACCCCTCTCTTTTCTCTCTTTTATGTGCAGCTCTTAACGTAGCGCCTCGGCGCGAAACGTCTACGTCGTGGCAACGCGCGTTCCTGGATCCCTTGACCAGCGTTCACCCATCGCGGCGTCGCGGCGTAGCTCATCGGCGCCGCAAGTACCTCTCTGTTTGAAAATTAATTTTTGTTGCCTTTTTTCGCCGAGCGCCGCGACGTTGCTTCTTTGCGTCGCAGCGTCACACCCTTTTCTCCCAAATATTCCAACTTTTCGGCCTTCTTCTGCACATATTCTTAGACTCGATCCTCCCCATTACCCACCTCATTTGAAAATAATTGAAATGACTGAAAATATGAGAAGTTGATAATGGCTCGAACATGAACATGGGTTGCCTACCAGAAGCGCATTTGTTTAACGTCGTTTGCCCGACGAAACGCCCCTTTTTCAGGGGCGAGTTGAAACACTTACATGTCAGTCGATGTAAACTGGATCAACCATTTCCATTTCTTCCGTGTCTCTATCAATGTCGGGGTATGGAGTCTTTCCATAGTAAGGCTTCAGTTTGCTCCGATTAACTTTGAAAGAACCCTTAGTTTTGTTAGGGTATTATATCTCAACGGTTCCATAACCGGAGACAGACACCACTACAAATAGACCGAACCATCTCGACTTGAGCTTCCCATGGAATAGCTTCAAGTGAGAGTTATACAGCAACACCCATTGACGTGGTTCAATCTTCCACGGAAGGAGGTGACGATCAAGTCATTTCTTGGTTTTCTCTTTATAAAGCTTGGCATTCTCGTAGGACTCATTCCAGAATTCTTCCAACTCGAGGAGTTGCAGCTTCCACTTGTCACTAGCAACCTTCATGTTCCAATTAAAATCTTTTACAGCCCAGTACGCCCTATGCTCCTGCTCTAGAGGTAAATGAAAAGTTTTTCCATACACGAGCCTATATGGAGACATCTCACTGGGAGACTTATAAGTTGTCTTGTATGCCCATAGTGCATCTTCTAGCCAGTCAAGCCAATCCATTCTGCTTAGTTTCACAATCTTCTCAAGAATCTGCTTAATTTCTCGAATAGAAAACCTCTGCCTGACAATTGGTATGGGGGTAATATGTCAGCGCTATCTTATAAATGATTGCAAACCTGTAGCAAATAGCTTTTAAATGTCTATTCCTGAAATGTGTCCCATTGTCGCTAATGATAGGTCGGGGACTTCCAAATCGTGCGAACACGTTGGATATCAGGAATTTGACAATTGTACTGACATCATTGTTAGTTGTAGCCACCGATTCCACCCATTTGGACATGTAGTCCACTGCCAGAAAAATATACTACTTACCCTTTTGATGTGGAAAAATGACCTATGAAGTCAATTCCCCCAAAAGTCAAATATTTCTACCTCTAAGATGTCGTTTTGAGGCGACTCATTTCGCCGGTTAATATTGCCAGACTTTTGCCAAGCATCACATTCCATCACAAACCAATATGCATCCTTGAACTACGTGGGCCTTCTCAGCGGTTCTTCTTCCTTTATGGTGTCTACCGTACGGAGTAGCATGGCACTTGAAAAGAATATCCCTTTGTTCCTCCTCAGGCACGCACCTTCGGACCACATTGTCCGGGAACCACCTAAAGAGACAGGGATTTTCCCAGAAGTAATAGTGCACCTGCTGATAAAACTTCTTTCTCTGTTGATACGTCAAGCCATAAGGCACAATCCCACTGGCGCTGTAGTTCGCAAAGTCGGCGAACAATGATGCTTTATCTTTTTCCTGAATAGCAAATAACTGCTCATCAGGAAATGACTCCTGAATGTCACCATCTTGTTTCGTCGAACTCCAATATCTAGCCTAAACAAGTGATCAACCACTTGATTTTGGGTCCCTTTGCAATCATTAATCTCGATGTCAAACTCATGCAGTAGTAGGATCCAGCGGATCAACCTTGGTTTGACATCCTTCTTCGCAAACAGGAATCTCAATGCAGAGTGGTCCGTAAAACCCATCACCTTGGTCCCAATCAGATATGACCTAAATTTGTCAAATGCATAGACCACCGCAAGGAGTTCCTTCTCAGTCGCTATGTAAATCAACTGTGGCCCTGCTAAGGTCTTGCTGGCGTAGCAGATATCATGGAAAAGCTTGTTCTTACGTTGGCCCAGCACAACACCAATAGCAGTGTCACTTGCATCACACATCAACTCGAATGGTAGAGTCCAATCTGGAGGAATGATAATGGGTGCCTCTACCAAACGAGTTCTTAGCTCTTTGAAAGCAGATAAACACTCTGAGCTCATGATGAACTTAGTATCTTTTCCAACAAATTGCACAAAGGCTTAGATATCTTGGAAAAGTCTTTAATGAGCCGCCAATAGAAACCGGCGCGACCCAAGAAACTCCGCACTCCTTTAACAGAAACAGGAGGGGGAAGCTTTTCAATGGCCTAAATCTTAGCTCTGTCAACCTCAAGCCCAGCCATGGACACTCTATGTCCCAAGACTATACCTTCCTCCACCATAAGTGACATTTCTCCCAATTGAGAACGAGATTAGTCTCCTCACTCCTCTTGAGCACCATCTTCAGGTTACCCAAGCATGACTTAAAAGAGTCGCCGATGACTGAAAATTCATCCATGAAGACCTCGACTATGGGTCATGTTGACACAAACATAACTCAACTCATGATTCTGCACAATAGAATCAACATGTTTAACACGACACAATCTGACACATTTCTCACATTATTAAGAATAATTTATAATGATACCCTAAAGTAGACGTGTTGGACATGTTGGACATGTCGTGTATGCGTGTTTTGAAGGTCAAACACGAACATGACACAATTACAACATGTATGAGATCAAACACACTTTTTTCATGTTACGACACAAATTGTCAGCTTATTATAATCTACGTTCGACTATTGGTCTCATTTTCATCTCTAATCTTAACCGTCCATTTTTTTTAGCTATCTCATTTAACCCGAAACCCCACCCGACATAATAAGAGTTGAACTCACCATTTGATTTACCCTAATGAATTATTTTAGTAATTTTCCCATAAATATAGTTTCTTAAAGTAGTCAAAAGACATTCATATCAGCTCCCGCCAGGTCAGAAAAGCAACACAAACAAACACAAAAACATCACTGCTTTAGAAACATCATGTGTACATCATCAGTAACAGTACCAACAACAACATCGATATTGACGCTTCTCAGTCTCACTTTCAGCCAATCAACACTTCATTTGGTATTTTTCACAGATGCAATAAATATGCTCTTTTCACCATTTTCAATGAAAACACACTCACATACAAACCTATTCAATTTTCATCAATAATTCAGCCTATACCATCCCACGTCACCCCCATCTCTCTGATCCACGCCAATTTTTTTCTTTTGGTCCCTCTACTTTTGCTTATTGCAACATTGTCTCTTCCTTCCTTTTTTTTTAGAAACCTCCCTTTTAATTAATTTTTTTATCAGTTGAGCTACACAACAGGAGGTAGCTCTCTCCTATAAACCCAAATAACCCACCCCATACCGCTAGTAGGGAGACTCGAACCCGAGACCTTTAAGAGAATCTGAAGCGCTTAAACTGCTTGGCCCAACCTGCTTTGATCATTTTATTTAAATTAAATCACCGTCTAACAAATCGGTAATAATAGAGGAAGCCGACAAGCCCACCCAAGCGGACAAATCTAACAATGAATCTGAGAACGTAGCTAGAGTATGGGCAACCCAGTTCGCAAAATGATCAATAAAAATACTCTATTTTAACAAAAGACTAAGCTAGCGTAATAATGTTTGATAAAATCAAGCCGAAGGCACCAGACTCGTCCTCCCCTCCCGCTTGCACCGCATTGATTACTGCTTGAGCATATGACTCTACTATCACTACAAAAAAAGTTGCAAACTGTGACGGAAATCTGTGAGACAAAATTTTCCGTCACAGTTCCATCACAAATTATGACAGAAATCATATTTTATATCACACACATTTGTGACGGAAATTTATGTCACAACCATTTGTGACAATCCAAACAATGACATAAATATTTTATCATGGTTCCGTCACAAATTATATTTTGTGATTGAAATCTATAGATTTGTGACAAAAATTTATATCACAGATCACAAGTTTTCTTGTAGCAAGCATCAAGCCAGCTGATCTTTCGCCCAAGCAACCGTTTCCTGAATAGCTAGCGCCTCCACCATCCCACGTCCCCCCACCTCTCCGCTCCATGCCACCTTTTTTCTTTTGGTCCTTCTTTTGCTTTATTGCAAAATTGTCTCTCCTTTCTTCATAATTAATTATTTAACTAGTTTGTTTTGGGGGTTGTTGTTGGTATTTTTGGCCTTTCTAAGTTATAATTATTTCCTTTTATTTTATGTAACTTGTAAGCTAAAGAATCTGTTTGATGGCTCTTTTCTTTCTTTATTTCTTTTAATTAGGCAGTTGGAATTAACAGACTTATCACTGATCATTATCATACAATTAAGTATTATATGATTTGGTTCAAACTAAACATCAACACTATCATTCTTATTTTTAATTTTTGAAAATGGTGCGTGATGAGGAAATGAGAGAATGAATTTTGTATTTATTGAAACAATAAAATTATAATTTGATTTTTAATTATTAATTCAAATTGATATTCTTATGTAGCGTTTGTTTACCAAATTTTATTTAAAATACTAAAAAAATATGACATATTGGGTATTTCTAAAATGTAATTATTGCGATCGTTTAATGTTTTTAGGATGACATATTTGGGATTAAAAAAATATTATATTTCCTCAAATGAGTTAAATCATCCCAAATTTTAAAGAATTGAAATAACAGATCTACCATGTTATTTCAATTCCTTAGAATTTGGATTTATTTAACTCAAGGGAAAGTGAGTTTAACTATTTTAATTAAGTTAAAACTCAAATATACGAACGCCGCCTTGTTTTATAATATAAAATCTAGGTGGCGTTCGTTTACCAAATTTAAATTAGAATTGTACGAAAATAGGACATATTAGGTATTTTTAAATTACAATTATTGCGTTTATTTCATGTTTACAAGAAGACATATTAGGAATTAAAAAAATACTCAATTTCCTCAAATGATTTGAATAATTCCAAATTCTAAGGAATTGAAATAACACATCTCCAATGTTATTTGAAGTCCTTAAAATTTGGAATAATTTAGCTCACAACAAGTGAGTTGTAACTAGTTTAATTAAGTTAAAAACTACATTATACGAACAACACCTTAGTCTTGAATATATAATTCAATGGTCTACATGTTTTTTTATAATAAAAAAATTGATTTACTTAAATTCTTCAACATGAAATTTGCAACTATTTGGCATAATACTTAAATCCTCTATTTATCAACTTTCTAAGTGTTAGTTCATTTTTTTTTTTTGTAAAAGGAAAACAAAATACACCATGAAATGATATATTTGTTAAAATTGCATTAACATTCTATATGACATCAAAAATACTTGTTAGGTAAGTTGTAGATAATGCATTATTAAATGTCAATGTTGAATAGCTTTCCACTCTCCAAAATGCATGACATTTAAAAAAATGAAATAAAGGGAAAATGAAAAGGAAATAAATTTTCTTTTGTTGGTTATGGAGGTTGTGAAAGCATTAAAAAAACTGTAGGTCCTATATGCATATATAGCTTTATGTGGTCAAGTGGATTTTATTATTCCATGGGGATGAGTTCTTCTAGATGCCATGAATGCCATGGTAGAAAATGCCTCTATTTCTAACCATTGGACACAACAAATATGGGTCCAAAATTCACTACCCAATAACAACATGATTTGATTTCAACATGTGTTTGGATGCTGAGAAAATGAACCAATTTGGCAGCCAATACAAACAGACAGAATCAATTAATAAGTTGATGTGTGCTCTCAAAACCTAATATATACTAGTACTTGTAGGAGAGGAGACCTCTTGTGGGGTGGGGTCCTACAATACCAATCTTGTTACCATACAAATCATACAAACAAGCCCATGCATTATCAAATCACCCTCCAAAAGAGCATCACATCATTATTTTAAGTTTTAACTCTCTTTTTTGGGGTCCATGTTTTATACATGGTGATGGGCCAGATGGGTGAGCCTGTCCTTGCCACTTTATACCATCAGCAGAAATGACCACTGATTTTATGGCCATGTAATATTGAAAAACAATATAGAGAAATAAAAAGGACTATGAAGATTCTCAAGGGATTGAAAAGACAAGAGAGTGTTTTGGAGGTTTTCTATGAAAAGCCAAGCACTTGGTGCCCTATCATTAGGGCATAAGACATCAAATTGGGAAGTCTTCTATTCCAATAAGGTAGAGCATGTATTACACAAAAAGTAATTTCATTTTATCTGCTAAACATATTAATCAACACTTTATCATCCCTTTTTGTTTGCCAACTTGCACTTATGCTTGCTTCCTGCCTAGAAAATAACTAAAATATAAATTCTTCTCTTTTATTTTGGTGATCCGGGAATAAATTAAGTTAAGAATGAATAAGCTTATAAAGGCAAAACCAAACTAGCTAGGATTTTGTACTTTATTTAATATCACAAATTAGTTCACGTATATTTTATTACGATGACTTTTTTGACTCAGTCTAATATGAGGTCTAAATACAGCGTCGTATTGATTCTCTCGCTCCACGTGTCAAAGGATTTAACACTTTGATCTAGGCTTAGGAATTCAGGCCAGGAATTCGGGTTAGGACTTCAGGTCAGCGCTTCTCCTTGGTAAGAGCCAAGACCTATCACCAGCAAGGATCAACACACAGTTGCGCGGAAGCTCCGGATGTGTGCTTTGAGGACCGCCTCCAGCATGAGAATCAAAATCTCCACACAAAAGTTTGAATGTAAACATGAAAATTCAAAAATCTTTGAAGATTGTTTGGAAATAACTTGAAGATTGTTAAAAGATTTCGATGAACGTTCGAAAAACACGAAGAACGCTTGAGATGATTCTTGTGCACTTCGAAGAGTTCATCTCTTTCAAGAGTGAGATTGTGTTTTTACCTTTTGTGAAGGCCTTTACTTATATAGCTCCAAATCACCTAATGACGTGGTGGCGTGTGATTGGTTGAGAAATTGGTGGGGGCCACACGTACGTGGGCTTGGCTATTTTCTCTAAGTCTGGCTTCCCCTATCCCCCAAGAGCTCTCTAAGTTTTGTGGGCGAAGTGAGGGTCTGGTTCCCACGTTTGTGTATATGGATGTTTCATACATTTTGTAACTTTGATCGTTTGTATCTCGTCAACCACTTATTGAAAGATATATAATATAGTATCTTCTTTTTGTTGTGTCTTATTTTTTTGTCGCATGTGTTACTTGGTTGTTTATGCACATGGCTTGTAGGTTGTGAGTCATGTTGTTTGCACTAGGTGTAGCTTGCCCCTGAAGACATGTGGCATTCTTCACCGACCAGTATCGCGAGGGTGAGAGTAGCATTTGTTGCTTGCGCCAAGCATTTTGTGCCCCCAAAGACATATGATGTTTGGTTCTGACCAGTGTCAAGGGAATAAGTGCACCATTCATTTCTTGCACTGAGTGTTCTTAATCCCTTGATACATATGGCGTTTGGTACTAACCAGTGTTTAATGTGTGAGTGTAGCACTTTTTACTTGCATTGAGCGTTATTTGCGCTCGGAAACATGTGGTACTCAATGCTTACTAGTGTCTTGAGGGTGAGCATAACATTCATTTCTTATGCTAAGTATTGTTTGCCACTGAAAACTGTGACGTTCAATGTTAAATAGTGTTTTAGGGGTGAACATAACATTCGTTGCTTTCACTAAGTGTTGTTTTCTCATATAGACATGTCACGTTCATTGTTGATCAATGTCTCGAGGTGAGTGTAACATTCATTTCTTGTGCTATGTGTAGTGTGCCCTTGTAGATATGTGGCATTCGACGCCAACCAATGTCTCAAGGTAAGCGTGGCGTTGTTATTTGCTTACGTGTTTTTGGCCCTTACATACATATAACATTCGCTGCTAACCATGGTCTCTCGGGAGTTTAATTTATTAAATCGATAATAGGACACTACAATGGTTGTGTTTGCGGGTAGTAATTTTGTAAATGTATGATGTTCTAAGCTCTTTGGATAGTGTGGCTTGACAAATATTATAGACATTAAGTTCCTGGTCTCATAATTGTTATTACTTTACACGTTCATTCTCAGTTTGGGGATAACTTCCCATGTTGTCTGTCTTTCTTTCTTACCTCTACTTTCAGTCGGGCCAAGTTGTCAACCATTAATTAAGCTTATGTGTTACACCCAGTCATTATAGTACCTTGATATTTTTTGCTGATAAGCCACATTTCTCATTTTTCCCTAATGTCTTCTTTTTTGCCAGAAGATCTAGGTTCTCTCTCAAGGCCTCATCTTTTTTAATCTCATCAAAATGGAGTATTATGGGTGCCTTTTCTTGGACCACTACCGGCATTAGATCTTCTACTCCATATGTTAATTTGAATGACTTCTTACTAGTTGGGGACCGTGGTGTGGTGCAATATGACCAGAAGAGGGTTGGAACTTCGTCAAACCATCTTCCATTAAATTCTTTGTAGCGCTTCTTGATATAATCTAATGTGATTCTATTTGTGATTTTAGTTTCCTATTCTATTTCAGGTTGGCTACTATTGTCGCTCTATAATTTATTCCTATTTCTTTACAAAAGTCTGTAAATTTCTACCATTGGATTTTCTTCCATTGCCCGTGACTATCATATGTGGTATACCAAACCAAAAAATGACATTTTTTTATAAACTTGATGACCTTCATTTATGTTATTCGTGTCATCGCTTTGACCTCCATCCCTTTTCTGAAGTACTCTATTGATACTAGTGCAAATTTCTTCCCTAGGGTTGAGCGTGTGAATAGCCCTAGAATGTCGATCCCCAACTGAGTAAAGGGGTATGGGCTTGCTATTGTTTGGAGTTTGATAGTATGTAGTTTTTGTGTCCTAAGTGTCTCTAACAAGCATCACGCCTTTGTATGTATTCATTTGTGTCTGCTTGGAGTGTTGGTCAATATATTCCACATCTTAGTTTTTTTTTTCAGCCATTGCGTGGGTGCCCAGATGGCTTCCGCACAGCAATGCATGTGTTTACTTAATGAGTTAATGTGTACATTGTTTTGTGATGGAATTATAGTATGACTCTAGATATCCTTTTTGTATTGGTTGTAGCCACCGTAAATGTGTATGTTGTTGCCGACTTGATCCGGTGAGCTTTTTCCCAATCGTTCTGAAGCATGTCGTTTTCTATATAGTTTATGAGCTCGTCCATCCATGTTGATCTCGCTGACACCGTGCATATGTCAATGTACTTCATATTAAGAGATTTGAAGAACGTACTCAAAGTTTTTCTCCTGCTTTCTTAAGAGATTTGAAGAACATAGCCTCTTTTCGAAGGCCTGTGAGATGAAGCAAATAAGAAAGGTGATTTGGCCAATGTTGTTGCACTTGCTTGAGACACTTCGGCTCTCCCATAGTGATCAAAGATCAAATATTTATTGAGTTTGCTTTGATCCCTCGTTCGCTCACTATCACCCCAAGAAGCTTCCCTGCACTAACTTCGAAGGAGCACTTAGCGGGCTTAAGCTTCATATGAAATCGTCTAAGGATCGCAAAAGGTTTCCTGGAGATCGGATAGGTGAGATACTTCTTTGGGCGTCTTGACGATCATGTTGTTGTTATACACCTCAATTTTTTGCTCTATTAGGGAAGTGAATACCTTTTCCACCATCCTTTGGTATGTAGAACTCGCATTCTTTAAACTAAAAAGCATAATGATATAATAATAAATAGAATTTGTTGCTATAAACGAGATTTTTCTCCTGTTCACCATAATACATTTTGATTTGATGCTAGCTGGAGAAGGCATCTAAAAATAATTTTAGAAAACTTATGGCCCATGGTAGAGTCTACAAGATTAAAAAGGTGGGTGAGAGAATAATCATATTTCGGGCATGCTCGTTGAAGTTGGTGTAGTCTGAGCATATTCTCCACTTGCCCATATTCCCCTTGCGAACCATGATCACGTTGGCCAACCATTTAGGATACCTCATCTCGCGGACGAATCCCACATCTAAGAGCTTCACTGCTTCCTCTTGAATAACCTTATCTTTTTAGTAGGAAGTGAACTTGGCAAGGTACCCCATCTTTAAGAGTTCGAGAATGCTCGTCCCTTTTAAGTGAATCGCGGGTGCACTCGTTCGACCATCTTGATAGATTAGGTAAGGATGGCCATATTGGTCTTAATCTTCTTCTCGAGCAAGGGGTTAAACATTGTGTTTAGTTATTAATCACCCCGAGAAGAGGTTAGACCATTCGACTGAGTTTTTTGTTATTCTTCCCCTCGCCTTAATTTGTATCCTATTTTTCGTTCATCATGGGAGTGATGGACATTGGTCTTTTTAGACTGGTCATGCAGTCCCCTTCTTCAATGTGGTAGCCTTTATAACTGGTAACGCTCGCGCCACACTCTATGGCGCTTACTCGGCAAGTGCACCGAGGAGCGT